>OZ012741.1:384219356-384375469 GCA_963859935.3 Lathyrus sativus | reverse complement strand
TTTAAGCAATGATCTACCATTCCAAAAGTAATGGAATTGATGAAAATTAAAGGTACCTCATGCATTGCATTGAGTCGTGGTGTGGGTCTCTTTGCATTGCATTGTTAATAGATGAATACATTTGATTGTGGAATGATTGTGATAATCGAATATATCTTGTTTTGTGATATATTGATTTTGTTGATGATATGCTTTGTGTTTAGAATACATTTTGGGTGAATTGCCATTTGCATGATAAATGTTATGCGTTTACATATTGATCGCGACTTTCTATGTCTAATACAACCTAACTGCAAGTGCACAGTCTATCGCGTAGTAATAATAGATATCGATCCCACAGGGACTCGTAATCAAACTAGTGTTCTCGGGAGTTACTATGTTTAGCTAGGTAGAATATGTTTAAGGGAATAAGATTGTCACTAAAAGGGAACTAAGAATGCTACTTAGATTATAAATGATTGAATCGATATGCAGTAATTGTGTTCTTCAGGGATTTGACAAGTTACCGGTGTATGAAATAATTTTCGAAGTTTATTTAAGCAGAAAATGGTGATTTGAAGACTCTCGCCTCACGATGGTTATTGACGCTAATCATAATTCTAAGGGCCAAACGTACACTTTCGTATCCCATTCGGGGTTAAAATTATTTTTTGGAAATCTCTAAGTTCTAATTCATTTTAAAGTGCTTTCGCTGTTATTAAAATGAATGACTAGTGTTTACTATCTGACCTTACCGCAGCTTTCGCTTGTTGGTTCGTATCTTAATTAATTTCCCACTTTCGTGGCAAAACTACTTTTAAATAAGTTCTCGCTTTCGCGACGAAGTTTATTCAGTAAATTAATTTTAAACACTCAGACCATAAATTACTTTTGAAAAGAAAGTTTTTCAACCAGTTGTTATCAAATCCCATTCGAATTATTACCACATATCGATTACTCGAGTTTAGCTAGACATGGATTTGGGAAAGATAAAACATAAATAAAAACAATAAATAATAATTTGCATTATAATAAAACTGGAAATACGATTGAAATGAGAAACCTGTAAATATTCCAATTGGCCTTTGGGCAGATCCTCCACAGATGTTGGCAGGATTCTGGTCTCTATGCCAATTTGATCGTACAATGAAAGTAGAAATTACAGAAGAATGAAATGGAGTGCAGAAAAATAAAGGAGAAACAAATAAGAATATTAAAACTGGAAAGGTATGCTCTGGAAATAAATTTGGCAGCACTTCGTTGTATGAATGCGGCCCTCTTTCTGAGGTCCCCTTCTTCCCCTTTTATAGAAGTGGAATTCTAACGGTTATCCTTGAAGATGGTGGACTTTGAGGCAGATAAATCAAGGTTCTCGCGGCAAGTTCACCCTGTTTGTTCTAGCGCAATCACATTAAGCCCGTTGTCCGTACACTTTCATGGCAAGTCGACCTGTTAGTGAATATGATCTCATTTCTGTTTTTGATCTTCTTCATTGATCATAAGCTTATGTCATTGATTTTTCAATGAGTTTTCGTGCCGTTGGGCTAGATGCTCGGGTGAGGAGCACCTAACTTAGAAGGAAACGTGTCTTATGTTTTTGGGCTATCTAGCTTTCTTTTCATGATTTTTCATCTTTTTGGAGATCATACACTTATTTGCATCGGTCGCTCGTTTAGAAGTGTTTTAGGATGGTGCTGACTGCTAGTATAAACTACTTGGGGCTGAGTTTGCGTAGACACTTGAGACTTTGGTACACGTAGGTTGTGAAACCGACTCGCATAAGCCAGAGATCTAAGGTGTCAGGACGGTACTGGTTTTGTTAGAACTGTCATTTCCTCGGAGTTTCAAAACTTGTTTTGAACTCGGGTGCATTCTCGTGGTGCTTTTGCTTTTGAGGAACGAACGCAAATTTTTGTTTACGTTGAATAATGTGGGGATGTTTGCGTAACGGAAAAAGTATATATAAACGAGCTTTATTTGCTAAAAATAGAAAATGTTTAAATAGAAATTACGAAATTCAAAGTACAGTGGAATGGAAATAATAGTGGAATGGAAATAAAGGCTCCGCTCCCACACTATCTCAATCAGTGTCCCCACTGATTTTGAAGCATGCGAGAGGGAGATACAACTGAAATGAAAGTACAAATAAACTGGAAATATAGTAAACAAATAAGGAAAGGTGGATGACTAATCACGTCCGCTGCCTCGGTCATGTCCACGCTGGCGTCCTCTGGCTCTGGCAAGGGCTACTCGGTCCTCATAGCTCATAGCTGTTGTGTAGTAGACGGTGTCCCGGAGTCCTTCGACCTGCAAAGTCAGATTCGCCAGGTTCTCAGTAATGGTAGCTTGGCCGGTTTGAAGTTGTTGCATTTGAGTCCGGTGCCAAGCTTCGAACTGGTCTGCTCGCTGATTCTGCTGGTGCAGCATAACGAGTATCTGGGCCTGCTGGTCGAGGGAGCGGCGGAGGTCCTCTTCTGTGTAGTCGGGCACTGGATGATGGCGGCGACGGCGAGAGGATGTACCTTCGGGAGGAGGAGGCTGCGATGCCTCTGGCTGCTCGGACCTGTCCAACTCAGCTTGGATTTCATCGTCAGAACCTTGGGTGTGGTCCTGAGTAGGAACAGCGGCAGCAAGAGGGGCAGTGAGGTCAAATAACCAGTTGGTACGATCCTCTGGGTGTGTCCGGGTGCGGGACGGAAGGATGATGCTTCAGACGGTCTTGCCACGCACTACCGGATGGTACTTGCCGTCAGCTCTGGAGCGGATAAGGTGGGAGGCTCTGCAGTGGTCGGTGTCGAGGAACACCGAGGGGATGGAATGGAGGTGCTGGAGGCGGTCACCTAAGTTCAGCCCAAGTGCAATGGCAGTGACAATCCCGCCAAAGTAGAATGGCTTGGAGCCACGGGTGCAGTTGGCCTGAATGTGAGCCAGCAGGAACGGAGCGGCGTTGACAGGCTCGTTGTTGAAGACGCAATGGAGGAAGAAGAGCTCTTTCGAGTTCACTTTATGGTTGCTGTCTCTGGTGAAAATTGTGTTGCTCAAGGCTCTGTGAAAGTACCTGATGGTCGGGTTATGAATATGCGTGGCGTGTAGAGAGTCCCAACCATCGGCATTGATGCCGGTCAACTGGTACCACAGCGCGAAAGCTTCGTGCTGGAACTGATCGGTGATGCGGCGGTGAGCATTGTCGCCGCGAGGTAGCTGTAAGATTATGGCGATCTGGTTCTGGTTCACCTGGTAGTTTGTACCGAACATCCGGAAGCATGCGCACTATGCCAAAAAGACCTTTAGCAGCGCTTTTTTTGGCCTTTAGCAGCGCTTTAAAGCGCTGCCTAAAGTGGCGCTGCTAAAGGTAAAGGCAGCGCTTTTTTTTCAATGAAAAAGCGCTGCTAAAAGCTCCCTTCAGCAGTACCTTTAGCAACACTTTTTTAGCCCTTTAGCAGCGCTTTTGTAAGCGCTGCATAATTCCCCCAACCATCCCCCCTTTAGCAGCGCTTTCAAAAAGCGCTGTCTTAGACTCCCCCTTTAGCAGCACTTTTGCAAAGCGCTGCCATAGCCCACCCTTTAGCAGCGCTTTGTACAAGCGCTGCCTTAGACCCCCCCCCCTTCCAAACCAATAGCAGCGCTTTTGTAGCGTAATATTTGTGACCTTTAGCAGCGCTTTTATGTAAAAGCGTTGTCTAATGTCCCAGATTTTAAAAATTTTTTTTTAAAAAATATTCACCCTATTTTGTATATTTTACCAACAACCTGCTTATATTACACAAACCTGCTTATAATTCAGGCCTTTATTTCAACACTTTGGCCTTATAAATAAAATTCAAACTTTGGCCTTAAATATACAATTCAAACTTTGGCCTTATATGTACAATTCAAAACTTTGGATACATTGTAACTCATGACTTTGTTCATAAACATTTTAATATACACATAAACCTGTTTAAATATGTTACAACAAAATTCGATCCTCAGAATTACAACAACACAAATACATTCAATTCACATATAATTACAAGTCTTCCAATCCGATAACTTTATACAATTCTCAACCCAAGAATAAATTGACACCATTCCTCTTTAATTTCTTCCAATTTTGATTTCGTGTAAGTAGCGCACTTGAATTCATCATAATACTACATAATATAACAGATCGAATAAGATTTAAGTTTAAAACTAATTACTCAGATGAAGTATCGGATAATTATCAAAATGAATCATATAACTTATATAATGAATTGATCCATACCAGGACTGGAATCTCAAGTTGACTAGAAAGAATAATTTCTCTCATAAAGCGCAATACAAAATATCCATAGTCAATACCATTGCGCTGCCGAGGACACTGTAAATGGAAAAAACAAACGAACATTTATCCGGATATATAGTTTAAATAGTTTTATCAAGTAGAAACATGCGAGAATATACCTCCACTCTGATCCAGTTGATGTTGTTAGCCTTACTTTTTGGCACCGTTGCATCTCTTTGTGCTCTGAATATTTGTATAACTCTAACATAATATAAACGCATATTTAGAACAATGTCACATAATAAATAAATATATATAATTAAAGACAACAGTATATGTCATCACTTACGTATCAACAAAGTTCCTCAGATTTTCATATTTTGTTGTATCGCCATCCAATGAATCTATGTAATACACTATTTCTTTCGTCAGACCAATAACTTGTCATACAAGAACCTAAAAAAACATAATCAACATTAGAATATTAAGTTAAACGAGCAAATTTTAAAATGTTCAATTATTTAATTAAAAAGGATCGAAGTACCTGATGTATGAATGCATAACACCGACGCCCAGTTCAGAATGGTTGATTCTTTAACATCTCTTTCTTTTTTTCGTTGTAATGGGGTTTACTTGTCTCTTAACAACACGGACAGATGGATTGATCCAAATTCCCTCGTTATGATCATTTCTAATATATGATTCGTCCGCTCTAATATTCTCATCTAGATCATCTATAATATAAGATTCATTCTCAACATAAACATCCCCCTTTTCTCCAATGTTATCATCGATTACTTTGTTGGAAAAAAGAACTATAGACCATTTCGTACTTGTCGGATCAGTGACATAGAACACTTGTTTAGCTTGCGTGGCTAGAATAAAAGGCTCATCTTTGTACCCCACCTTATTAAGATCCACTTTCAAAAAACCTGATTTATCCATTTGTATGCCACTTTTATTTTCAACCCACTTGCATCCAAAGATAGGAATCTGAAACTTCTCATAATCAAACACCCAAATGCGCTCGATAACCCCATAATACGAGGAAATGTGCATTGCTTTGGCAAGCACGGTGACACCACTATTTTGCATTGTACTTTTATCATCTTGTTCCTTGGTATAAAATGTGTATCCATTAATTGCGTATGCGCTATAAAAAAACACATGCAAACTTGGACCATATGCTAAACATCTCAACCTTTCTGTTATTGAAGCGGGATCAGAATAAAACTTTGAAAAAATATGCTCCTTGAACCATGTTATAAAACTTCGATTGTGCTCACGTACTATCCAATTTTCATTTCTATTCAGATTTAAACCTCGGAGAACGTCCTTGTGCATTTCAACATACGGCTCAACCTCAATGTCATTGTGCAGAACATACAAATGCACTTGCTCCCGTTCATCCCTTGAAACTGTCACAACTTTATTTCCAATTAACTGTTTACCATCTATTTTTTCAACAACATGATATTTTGGGAGGCCAATGGATTGAACGTTGGACAAATATTCAGTACAAAACTCAATAGCTTCTTCAACAATGTATCGTTCAACAATACATCCCTCTGGTCGACTTCGGTTTTTCACATACCCTTTCAATATTTTCATATAACGTTCAACAGGGTACATCCATCTCATATAGGCAGGTCCACACAGTTGTGTCTCTTTCACAAGATAAACAACTAGATGTACCATTATGTCAAAAAATGATGGAGGAAAATACATTTCAAGCTCGCACAAAGTAATAACTATTTCTCTTTGCAATGTTGGTAAGATCGCAGGATCTATTACCTTACTACAGATTGACCTAAAGAAAAAACATAATTTAGTTATTACGCCTCTCACTTTTTCTGGCAAAATAGAACGTATACCTATTGGTAGAAAGTGTTCCATTATAACATGGCAGTCATGTGTCTTTAAACTTTTTAACTTGAGGTCTTTCATAGAAACAAGTCTTCTAATATCTGAAGAGTATCCTTCTGGAACTTTGACTTCACTCAGAAACTTACACAGTATCTTTTTCTCCTTTCTAGATAGAGTATAAGCAGCAGGTGGTAGATATGTGCGGTTTCCTTTCTTCAAGGGTCCTAATTCATTACTTATTCCCATTGCTACCAAGTCCTTTCTTGCTTTAAGGCCATCCTTAGACTTTCCTTGTATATTGAGTAACGTACCAATAACACTTTCAAATACATTTTTTTTTCAATATGCATAACATCAAGAAAATGTCTTACGTTCAACGACTTCCAATATGGCAACTCAAACAAAATTGACCTCTTCTTCCACCCACGCGTGACAAGCGTATGAGCAAAAGGCTTGCCAAACTTAGTACTCACATCTTTCACCTTTTCAAAAATTTGTTCGTCGGTCAATGTAGGTGGAGCTTTACGTTGTTCTGAATCTCCATTGAATGCTTTTCTCCACCCACGGTAGTGATGACTAGAATTTAAGAATCTACGATGACCAAGAAAGACATTCTTCTGACCAAATTCCAACCGCGTCCAATCTGTGTTTTCTTCACAGATAGGACACGCACATTGACCTTTAATGCTATACCCCGATAGATTTCCGTATGCTGGGAAATCATTAATTGTGCCAAACAATATCGCCCTCAAATTGAAACTTTCTTTCCTATATCCATCATAAACCTCCACATCGTTCTCCCACAAACTCTTTAAGTCTTCGATTAGAGGTGTCAGGTATACGTCTATGTCATTCCCTGGTTGTTTAGGGCCAAAAATTAACATAGATAACATCATGTACTTACGCTTCATACATAGCCATGGAGGTAGGTTATAAATCATAATAATTACAGGCCAGGTAGAATGTGAGATACTCTGCAGACCATGCAGATTCATTCCATCAGTCGATAATGCCAAGCGAAGGTTTCTAGCTTCTTCTCCAAAATCAGGATAATCATTATCAATTTTCATCCACTGTGGTGAATCTGCCGGATGTCGATACTTCCCATCTACAATTCTATCATCTGCATGCCAAGTCAGGTGTTTTGCATCTGTTTCACTACGAAACATGCGTCTGAATCTCGAAATTATAGGAAAATACCATAATACTTTTGCTGGTGACAATTTTTTCTTATACCGAGATACACCACATTTAGGACACTCGTTTAATGATGCATATTCATTTCGAAACAAAATGCAATCATTTGGACAAGCATGTATCTTATCATAGCTCATGCCAATAGAGCATAACATTTTTTTAGCTTCATAGGTTCGATTGGGAAGAACATTATCCTCCGGAAGCATCTCTTGAAGTAGGGCTAACAACTCTGTGAAACTTTTATCCGACCATCCATTACCCGCCTTTAAATTGTACAAATTTAATACCGCGGACAATCTTGTGAAAGTAGTGCAACCTTTATACAACAGTTTCTCTGCATCGCTTACCAACCTCTCAAACATCTTGGGACAATCTTGAAGATCTTCTTCAAGTGCTTCTGCAATCTCTTTGACTCGATCACAATCATATGTATCTCTGCCATTGTCCTTTGAAGCACATGTCGTATTATTCCGGGGTTCAACATTCTCGTTACTTATCTCACCATGTAATGTCCAACATGTGTAACTTCGGTCAATTCCATGTCTCATTAAATGAGATTCCAACTGAACGGCGTCAACTCGACACCCATAACAGCATCCTAAGCAAGGACATGTGATCCTACTGGGGTCTTTGGCGTGTTCAACAGCAAACTTAACGAACTTCGATACCCCATTCTCGTACTCTTTTGACAATCGATTACCAGACATCCATTTTTTATCCATACTAATTGAGTAATCTACACTAAACTATAAAAGTTAAACAAAACAGAGAATACCTGTAAGGAAATCACTAACTTCTAAGAATGTTACGCAATAGGATGCTTGGAAACGATCACAACTTTGCTCTTCACAGGTAACCCCTATAGCAGACAAAATATAAATTTTATTAAAATCATATTAAAAATACTAGATAATCCACCAAAACAAATCATATTAAAATTATTAGATAATCCTTAAACCAAAATGACACCCTTGCTAAACATTGAGAAATCCTAACTAAACATATAAAACCATAATAACATATGTATCATATAAACATTGAGAAATCCATCATAATAACATAATAACATATCAACATATAAAACCTTCACTAAACCTTCAATAAGTCATTTCTACACAACAACAACACTAAAATTTACTTGCATGCATGTCCTCAAACCTTCAATACAAAACAACAATATACGTATCATACTTGAACACAACAACAAAAACAATATACCATCAATATTTAGATAACAAAAACAATAGTATACCAACAACAAAAACAATAGTATACCAACAATGGTGAAAACAAATATTTAGAAAAACCATCAAATACCAACAATAGTGAAAAGAAAAACCATCAATATTTAGATAACAGTGTTAACAAAAACCTTCAAAACCTTTAATGTCTTCAGATACCAACAATGGTGAAAAGAAAAAAAAACAAGAAAATCCCTCGAAACTGTCACATACCTTAACAATGGTGGAAATGCAATGCAGACGGACGGATGCACTCGAAAACGAACGGAGAACGGACGGTGAACGAACGGCGGGCGACGGTCGGACGGCGGATGACGACACTTGAATAGGGCAAGTTCGTTCGCCAGAGGAGAAAGACAGAAGAAAAGAATGCTACGCGACTGTTCTGTTTCTCTTAAAATTCTGGAGGGTATTTAAAAATTATAATACTAATACCTATAGCAGCGCTTTTAAAGGCCTTTAGCAGCGCTTTTAAAAGCGCTTTCTTAGGGTGCCTTAGCAATGCCATATAGCAGCGCTTTATAGAAAAAGCGCTGCTAAAGGGCCCCCTTTAGCAGCGCTTTTTAAAAGCGCTTTCTTATGTCCCCCTCTAGGTCCCCCTTTAGCAGCGCTTTTAAATGCCTTTAGCAGCGCTTCTAAAAGCGCTTTCTTAGGGTGCCTTAGCAATGCCATATAGCAGCGCTTTATAGAATAAGCGCTGCTAAAGGGGGACACCTTTAGCAGCGCTTTTTAAAAGCGCTTTCTTAGGTCCCACTTTAGCAGCGCTTTTTAAAAAGCGCTTTCTTAGGGCCCCCCCTTTAGCAGCGCTTTTTCAAAAGCGTTGTCTTAGGTGGGAAGTTTTTTTTCTTTTTTTTTTGCACACCCTTTAGCAGCGCTTTTTAAGAAGCGCTGCTAAAGGGTGCGCTGCTAAAACTCATTTCTGGCGTAGTGGCAGCACCTGAGTGTTGGCTAAGGTCGCCGCTGGATGTGACATAAGTAAACGAACACAAGAACTCGAGATTGAGTTGTTCGTATGTTGGCACGGGATTGGTGCAGAGATTTCAGATGCCTGCTCTTTGAAGCATCCAAGTTACGCCTTCAAGGAGTCCGAGCTCCGTAAGCGATGGAATGTGTGGATAATGATTCGGCTGAAGCGACCTTTGGTGGAATGCGATGTAGTTTGCTCGCTGTCTTTCGCCTAAGTCACCTTCGCTAAAGACAATGTTACTGATATCCGGGGTTTCGACATTTCTCGCCATTGTTGGAAGATTGAGAGGGTTCTGCAGATTGGGGTTTTTCTGCAAAGTGGGAAGAATTGACAGAAGTGTGGTTGGAAGTTGAGATTGGAGTTGAAATATATGGTGCAATGTGGGGAGAACGAAAATTTGTAGTGGGGTAGAAGTTCTGATGATTGGAAGTTGAGATGAGGGTAGTGGGAGAGAAAACGCAACCTTGTTATATCAGATAGCAGTTTTGAGTTCGTGACGGTCGTCACGTATGTGTGACGGTCGTCACCCGCGTGACGCTCGTCAGGGTCCTGTGACGGTCATCACAGCAGCAAAATCTGCAGAACGCAGAATTTTGCTCTGAGGGCGTTCTTGCAGTGACTTTTAGGCCTAGTATTGATATGGTAATGTAATATAGCAGCCGACAAACAACGAATAATGCAAAAACAGAATAATTGAATAAAAACTAGAATTGAAATAACATAAAATTGAAATGATTGTATGTAGTACATAAAGAAATTAACAATGCGAAAAATCAAAATGATTAAACGAAACTAAACTAAACTAAACTGTATCTGAATCTACTGCTAAAACTTAGTATCTAGTCTTTTCGTGTCTTCAACTCATCGAATTTCCGTGCGTAGTAGTCGAGTTGGTCGCAGACTAAATCTATGAAGCCTACCAGTTCGCTGTGTATGCCTGCGATGTCAGCTTTTACATTAGTCAGAGCTGCATCAATGTTGTCCAATCGGAGTAGAACAGTATCCATTTTGTCGGTGGTCTCCTCAGGGATAGGCTCAGGATAGGTGTTGTAGTGCGGAGGAGTCATACGGTCTACTTCGGTTTCGGATACAGCATCCTCATAGTACATATAGTCGTGTGCCTCAGAGATGTGGTCACTGTCATACATATAGTTCTGTGGTGTTGACTGAGGTGAAGGAGGTCCCATAGGCTCGTCCAATTCATAGAGCCAGTTGTCCTTGTTGTGGATACTTGTCATCAGATGATCAGGCAGTGTGAATAGCTGTACCGGTTTTTCGTTAATGAGGTACTCATACGGTCCAGGTCCCATAGTTCCTAAAATGCGCCTGTTAAAGCAGAATTGTATATTCATGGGTCGGATGGTGCCAAAACGAGTGCTTGCATTTAAGTGGAATCTAAGGCCAAGCTCGTGGGCAATCATTGTCACGAGGCCTCCTATAAGGATAGGTGTCTGTGGTTCCTGCGTGAGGCGTTTGAAAGATCTCATCATGAAAGGCACTGCATTTACTATACGTCCCTGGGAAGCACAGAACATGATGAATAACTCCTCTTTAGATACTGTAGTAATATTTTCTTCTTTCCCAAACAAGGTGTGAGCTAGTATCTTATGGAAGTATCTGAAAGATGGGTTATGAATATCATCATTGTACATTCTGTCTGGTTCAGGGTGATAGTCGCCTGTGATTCTACCCCAGAATTGATCGAGTTGAAAATCAATATCGTCATCTTCTGCACTGATGAACACATGCGGTCCGCTAGGAAATCCTAGGAGGTTAGCTAGTGACATCCGGCTATGGGTTTGGTCCATTCCAAACATTCGGAAGGTAATCAGCTCTGTGTTGGATCCAAAACCATAGTTGGATATGTATCTAAAAGAACTAAGGAATTCATAGGTAAGATCCTTATAGGTAGCAAAACGTGTTTTCAGAGCAGTGTTCTCCCAACCCAGTTGATTGAACAGGTATTGAATGTTATCCGTGATTCCTAGTTTATCCATGGTAGACTTATCATAATACAGCGTTAAGGCGAATTCTCTTTCGGTTAGTGCTGCGAATCTTGCCTTTTGAGCTAGTCCTCGAAAGTGAACCTTTGTGAAGTCGTACTCGGCCATACTCGCAGGTAATTCGGAGAAAACAGAAGGAATGTTTTGAAGACTTTAAAAATCCTGAAAAGTTTAAAACAGGAGTTTGAAGTCAAGATTTTTAAAAACAAAAAGCGGTAGAAACAAAAGACAAAAGAGAAAAAATAAAAATAAAAATATGAAAACAAACAAAAGTAGAAAGTAGTAGTAATTATAAGTTTAGAATTTTTGTTGGATTTTCAAAGTAAAATTTTAAATAAAAATGAAATACAGTAACGAAGGAAATTGGGTTGCCTCCCAGTAAGCGTTGTTTTTAACGTCTAAAGCCTGACGATAGCTTGGTGAGAAGCTATTCGGGTGTTTGAGCTGGAAGCTCAAGCAATGCTATACTGCTGACTTGAGGACTGTTGTCGTTCTTATTATAATGTTTTAGACGTTGCCCGTTTACGATAAACGGTGCATTCATCTTATCGGTAATTTCAACAGCTCCACTCTGAAGTACTTTAGTCACTTCATAAGGTCCAGACCACCTAGATTTTAGTTTACCTGGGAAGAGTTTTAATCTTGAATTAAATAGCAATACGATGTCTCCCACACTGAATTGTTTCCTGACTGAACGTTTATCATGCCACTTTTTAGTTCGTTCTTTGTAGATACGGGCATTTTCGTAAGCGTCTAATCGTAGTTCTTCCAACTCGTGTAAGTTCAAGATTCGCTTTTCTCCTGCCTCGATGTAGTTGAAATTGAGTGTCTTAATGGCCCAGAAGGCCTTATGCTCTAATTCTACAGGGAGATGGCAGGATTTACCGTAAACTAATTTGTAGGGTGTAGTACCTATTGGTGTCTTAAAAGCGGTCATATAAGCCCATAAAGCTTCTTGTAGCTTTGACGACCAATCTTTCCTTGAGGTAGCGACAATCTTTTCCAATATCTGTTTTATTTCTCTGTTCGAGACCTCTACTTGTCCGCTAGTTTGCGGATGATAAGGTGTAGCTACTCGGTGTCGGACTCCATATTTAGAGAGAAGTTTATCGAATATTCGCGATATGAAGTGAGATCCGCCGTCACTAATGACGAGTCTGGGTACACCGAATCTAGGAAAGATTGTGTTTTTGAAGAGTTTGATTACTACTCGTGCGTCGTTTGTTGGAGCAGCTATGGCTTCTATCCATTTAGACATGTAGTCTACAGCGACGAGTATGTAGTTATTACCAAAAGAAGATGGGAATGGTCCCATGAAATCTGTTCCCCATACGTCAAAGATTTCTACCTCTAAGATTCCTTTCTAAGGCATTTCATCGCGTCGTGAGATGTTTCCAGTTCGTTGGCATCGATCGCACTTTTGCACAGCAATGTGAACGTCTTTCCAGAGGTTAGGCCAGAATAAGTCGGCTTGGAGAATCTTAGTGCACGTCTTGGATGTACTAGCATAACCACCATATGGTGCTGAGTGGCATTGGGAAATGATATTTTCTATTTCTTCCTCTGGGACACAGCGACGGTATATGTTGTCGGCCCCTCTCTTGAAGAGTAGAGGTTCGTCCCAATAATAGTGTTTCAGATCATGGAAGAATTTCTTCTTTTGTTGATAAGTGAGATCCGGTGGAAGCACGCCTGCAGCGAGGTAATTAACGATGTCAGCATACCAAGGTAATGTGACTTGGGCGTAGACGGCTTCTACGGCTTTTTCGAATTCTGGATCTTCCGAGATTGAGTTGGGTGTGTCACTTTCTAATTTGGCTATTAGACGTTCGTACGGGAAATCGTCATTTATCGGTACTGGTTCGT
The DNA here is from genome assembly GCA_963859935.3 of Lathyrus sativus. NCBI lineage: Eukaryota > Viridiplantae > Streptophyta > Magnoliopsida > Fabales > Fabaceae > Lathyrus > Lathyrus sativus. Next base: position 384,362,104 of record OZ012741.1, on the reverse strand, counting down.
GTCTGATGCCTTCTATTCGGGATAAGTGATCTGCAACAACGTTCTCGGTTCCTTTCTTATCTTTGATTTCTAAGTCAAACTCTTGTAATAACAGGATCCATCTCAATAGTCTTGGTTTGGCATCTTTTTTGCTTATTAGGTACCTTATGGCAGCGTGGTCTGTGTATATGATAATTTTTGCTCCTACTAAGTAAGAACGGAATTTGTCAAGCGCAAATATAACTGCTAGAAGTTCCTTTTCTGTGGTAGCGTAGTTCATTTGGGCAGGATCTAAGGTTCTACTGGCATAGTAGATGGCATGGAGTTTCTTGTCCTTCCTTTGTCCTAGAACTGCGCCTACGGCATAATCACTCGCATCGCACATGATTTCGAATGGTAGTCGCCAATCGGGTGGTTGCATGATTGGTGCGGTGATAAGGGATGATTTTAATGTTTCGAATGCTTTTAAACAGTCGTCGTCGAAGACGAACTCAGCATCTTTCATCAACAGGCCGGTCAGAGGTTTTGTGATTTTTGAAAAATCTTTTATAAATCTTCTGTAGAAACCGGCATGTCCTAGAAAACTCCGTATTTCTCGTACGGATTTTGGAGGTTGGAGATCTTTTATAATCTCTATTTTAGCTTTGTCTACCTCAATTCCTTTATCTGATATGACATGTCCTAGAACTATTCCTTGTCGGACCATAAAATGGCATTTTTCCCAATTTAGGACGAGGTTTACTTTTACACAACGTTCTAATACCATTTCTAAGTTTTGTAGGCATCCTTCGAAACTCTGTCCACATACTGAGAAATCGTCCATAAATACTTCCATGATGTTGTCTATGAAATCTGCAAAGATTGCCATCATGCATCTTTGGAAGGATGCTGGAGCATTACAGAGTCCGAACGACATTCGGCGGTAAGCAAAAGTACCATAAGGACAGGTGAATGTAGTCTTTTCTTGGTCATCAGGATGGATGGGGATTTGGAAAAATCCTGAGTAACCATCTAGATAGCAGAAATATGAATGTTTGGCTAATCTTTCCAACATTTGGTCTATGAAGGGTAACGGGAAATGATCTTTGCGTGTAGCCTTGTTAAGCTTTCTATAATCAATGCACATCCTGCTTCCAGTCATGACTCTTTTTGTTATTGATTCGCCTTTTTCGTTTTTAACTACTGTGACTCCTCATTTCTTCGGTACGACATGAACTGGGTTGACCCACTCACTATCGGAGATCGGATAGATGATTCCTGCATCTAGCAATTTCTTTACTTCATCTCTGACTACAGTGCTCAGGATGGGGTTCAGTCTTCTCTGATGCTCTCGAGAGGTTTTAGAGTCTTCCTCTATTGTAATTCGATGCATACAGATCGAAGGGCTTATACCTTTTAGATCACTTATGTTATAGCCTAACGCGGTGGGGTACTTCTTTAGGACTTCTAATAGCTTTTCGGTTTCTGGTTGTCCTAAGTTGGCATTGACTATCACTGGTCTTTTTAGTTCATCGTCTAGAAATTCATATCTAAGGTTTTTGGGTAGTATTTTAAGTTCTAAAGATGGGTTCTTCGGACCTGGCATATGGTTTGGGGTCAGTGCTAAGCTTTCGCTTAGGCTGTCGTCTTTATACGGTTTACGCCAATCATCGTCTTCAGAAATATCGGGTATTTGAATCTTTATTATTTCTGAATACGTGGTCTCTTCATTTTCAAGTTCTCTTATGCATTCGTCAATTTCGTCTACTAAATAGCAGGTATCGTCTATGGCTGGTGCTTGTAAGAACTTGGTGAGAATGAACTCTATCTTTTCTTCTCCTACTTCGAATGTTAGCCTCCCTTTCTTCACGTCTATAATCGCTCCGGCTGTAGCTAGGAACGGTCTTCCTAGAATAATTGGGGTAACAGTGTCCTCCTTGATGTCCATGATTATGAAGTCGGTTGGAATGTAGAATTGTCCTATGCGTACTAGAACGTTTTCCAGTATTCCGACGGGGTATTTTACTGATCGGTCAGCTAATTGTACGGACATTTTGGTTGGTCTGAGGTCTCCCATATTCAGCTTTTTGCATATAGATAAAGGCATAACACTGATACTGGCTCCTAAATCGCATAGAGCTTTGTCTATTACGAACTTTCCTATGACGCAGGGTATGGAGAAACTACCTGGGTCTTTTAATTTAGGAGGCATACGGTTTTGAATAATGGCGCTACACTCTGCGGTAAGTGTAACTGTTTCATTATCCTCGATCTTTCTCTTATTCGACAGGATTTCTTTGAGAAATTTAGCGTATGACGGCATTTGAGTTATCGCTTCTGTAAAAGGAATAGTAATATTCAGCTGTTTAAGGAGCTCTACAAATTTCTTAAATTGTCCTGAAGTTTTGGAGTTTATTAGTCTTTGAGGATAAGGAATAGGTGGTTTATATGGCGCTGGAGGTGCTTGAGTTTTTTCACTTGCGGTATCCTCCTTCTCGTTGTCTTCCTTCTTCTCTAACTTGGATTCCTTCTCTGCTTGTTCAGTTGGTTTTTGTTGCATGGCTGAGTTTTCGGTCCTCGGATCGATCGGTTCGTCCAATTCTTTTCCACTTCTTAGTATTACAGCATTTGCTTGGCCTTTTGGATTCTGTTCGGGTTGTCCAGGAAATGTGCCAGCAGGTGCGGCAGCAGAGGCTTGCTGTTGAGCCACTTGTGATATCTGTGTTTCTAACATTTTGTTGTGGGTGGCTAAAGCGTCTACTTTTCCGGTCAACTGTTTAATTTGCTCGCTAGTGTGTATGTTTTGATTCAGGAATTCTTTGTTTGTTTGAGCTTGAGTAGCTATAAATTTTTCCATCATCAACTCGAGGTTTGATTTCCTAGGTGCATTCTGAGCAGCAGCTGATTTCTGATATCCTGGCGGAGCAGTAGGCATTTGCAATGCATTTTCGCTTTTGTAAGAAAAGTTTGGATGATTTCGCCAACCTGGGTTATAGGTATTTGCGTAGGGATTTTCTTGAGCATAATTTACCTGGTCTGGTGGGATTCCGGCTAGCAATGGGCATTCGGGTGCATTATGAGTGGTGCTTCCGCATAACTCGCAATTTGGAGTTACTGCAGCGACAGTTGCAGTGGGGTTAACGGTCAGACTATCAATCTTCTGTGCTAGAGCATCTACTTTAGCGTTGAACTTTTCAAGGTTGCTGATCTTGTACATCCCACCTTTCGCTGTGGTTTTCTCTGTTGGAGTGCGTTCACCTCCCCATTGGCAATGGTTTTGTGACATGTTTTCGATTAATTGATAGGCTTCATCGTATGGCTTATCCATAAGTGCACCGCCCGCGGCAGCGTCTATTGTCAATCTCGTATTGTATAGAAGCCCATTATAGAAAGTATGGATTGTCACCCAGTCTTCTAGACCGTGGTGAGGACATGTTCTCATCATATCCTTGAATCGTTCCCATGCTTCGTAAAGAGATTCAGTATCTTTCTGTCGAAATCCGTTGATTTGAGCTCTAAGCATAGCAGTTTTGCTTGGCAGAAAATATCTCGCTAAGAAGACGTTCTTCAATTGCTCCCACGTCGTAACGGAGTTGGATGGTAACGATTGTAACCATGTCCATGCTCTGTCTCTAAGAGAGAATGGGAAAAGACGAAGTCTTATCGCGTCTGGAGTTACTCCATTTGCTTTCACTGTGTCTGCGTATTGTACAAACTTCGTTAGATGTTCGTTCGGATCCTCAGTTGCGTTTCCTGAGAATTGGTTTTGTTGTACAGTTGACAGCAATGATGGTTTCAGCTCAAAATCATTTCGGGTAATAGCTGGGGCAGCAATGCTACTTCTAGGCTCCATCTGAGAGGGTGTAGCGTATGCCTTCAGCGGTTTGTTTGGAGGTCCTTCAGCCATCGTTGGTTCTTCTTCGGATTTGGGAATGGGAGTGAGAGGTTCGGGTATGTTATGTTTGAGTTGTTTTAGTTGGTACTCAATGATTCGACTTCTTAAATGTAAGAAGCGCTCTAGTTCTGCAAATGATGGTTTTACGATATCGCCTTGCGGGCGATTACTTGGCATACAATCGACAGAACTAGTAAAGGAAAAATGAAAATTGTTAAACTAGTCTATACGGTGTAACAGAAGGTTACACTATTGACTAAACGGGTCCCCGGCAACGGCGCCAAAAACTTGATCGCAACTTTCTATGTCTAATACAACCTAACTGCAAGTGCACAGTCTATCGCGTAGTAATAATAGATATCGATCCCACAGGGAGTCGTAATCAAACTAGTGTTCTCGGGAGTTACTATGTTTAGCTAGGTAGAATATGTTTAAGGGAATAAGATTGTCACTAAAAGGGAACTAAGAATGCTACTTAGATTATAAATGATTGAATCGATATGCAGTAATTGTGTTCTTCAGGGATTTGACAAGTTACCGGTGTATGAAATAATTTTCGAAGTTTATTTAAGCAGAAAATGGTGATTTGAAGACTCTCGCCTCACGATGGTTATTGACGCTAATCATAATTCTAAGGGCCAAACGTACACTTTCGTATCCCATTCGGGGTTAAAATTATTTTTTGGAAATATCTAAGTTCTAATTCATTTTAAAGTGCTTTCGCTGTTATTAAAATGAATGACTAGTGTTTACTATCTGACCTTACCGCAGCTTTCGCTTGTTGGTTCGTATCTTAATTAATTTCCCACTTTCGTGGCAAAACTACTTTTAAATAAGTTCTCGCTTTCGCGACGAAGTTTATTCAGTAAATTAATTTTAAACACTCAGACCATAAATTACTTTTGAAAAGAAAGTTTTTCAACCAGTTGTTATCAAATCCCATTCGAATTATTACCACATATCGATTACTCGAGTTTAGCTAGACATGGATTTGGGAAAGATAAAACATAAATAAAAACAATAAATAATAATTTGCATTATAATAAAACTGGAAATACGATTGAAATGAGAAACCTGTAAATATTCCAATTGGCCTTTGGGCAGATCCTCCACAGATGTTGGCAGGATTCTGGTCTCTATGCCAATTTGATCGTACAATGAAAGTAGAAATTACAGAAGAATGAAATGGAGTGCAGAAAAATAAAGGAGAAACAAATAAGAATATTAAAACTGGAAAGGTATGCTCTGGAAATAAATTTGGCAGCACTTCGTTGTATGAATGCGGCCCTCTTTCTGAGGTCCCCTTCTTCCCCTTTTATAGAAGTGGAATTCTAACGATTATCCTTGAAGATGGTGGACTTTGAGGCAGATAAATCAGGGAGTAGTGGTCCACTATGTGGGAATTGGAACTGCTTCTGTTACGTGTGTGGCTACTGCGAAAATCGGCGTCGGCTTAACAGAAGAGTCGCCACCGTGCATTATTTATCCCAACGGAGGGAAAGGAAACGCTCGAGGTAAACCTACCGCAAAACGGGAAAGGAATGGTCGTCGCAACCAAAACCTGGATTCGGGAGTCGGTTACGTAAGGGGAAGGTATTAGCACCCCTCACGTCCGTCGTACTCGACGGGATCCACGCTTGTTTTCGGGTATGGATTGTTATTCTATCTATTCTACAGGTCAGGGGTTAAAAGAAAACAAAATGACTCGGCAAAGTATCGCACTTTATGCCTACGTATTCCCGTTTGGAACGAGAAATCAGAGTCAACGTAGTTCGCCTACCTACGGGAAAGGAGGGGAAGGTTGCTCGCTAGGATATCGCATCCTATGCCTACGTACTTTCACACGGCATGAAAGATCAGAGCAAACGTAGTTCGGGCCACGTACGACACAAGTCTGTTCTGATTGTTTTTATTCCTTCTGAAAAAGGGTTTTTCTGATTAATAGTCCAAGCGGACAAAAATGACGTTTTGATGAGTTCACATTCTTTTACGGAAGAAGTGGCTTTTATTGTGTTTGAAATATTTATTGTGTTTTTCTGTTTGTTTTGAGAAAGAAGAGACAGAACTCTAACCTACGGTTGCGAAGGGAATCAAACTAACCTAATGTTATCATGCATGGGTTAAGACCTAGTGTCTATCATGCTCCTCTCTTGCACAGAGAGAAACAGAGATCCTAAGGGATAAACGGAAACAGAAACAATAGCATATATACAATAAAGCAGTAAAATGCATGGATGCAACAATACAAGCGAGGCAAGGGAGTCCCACTCAACCTCGAACCTGGAAAACAATAGGCAAAAGTGAACAGAATTCACTTTCAACCTGACAGGGTAAACAGCAAACAATACAGTCAGGGAAAACCAAACAGTACATCAGAAATCAAAAACAGCAAAAGATAAACAGCCACAGCAGCTCTGCATCAACATTTGCCTTCAAGTCATCTCCAAACAGCTACAAGCTTCAAGCAAGCCTCAATCTCCATCTCCACAGCCTCCAAGCAGGGTCTTGATTATCAGTTTTCCCTCTGCAATGGCTTTTCTTCAAGTCTCAATCTCCAAGATGCATATCAGTCAACAAGATGAAATAAATGTTAAACAGTCAAATGCCTACCAAGGGTGGCTCATTAACTGTTAACATTATACAGACAATTTTCCCTCAAAAGTTCTATCTTTCAAATACATTCACTGATCCTTCCAAAGGAAGGAGGTGGATATTTGAAAGAGACTTTGAATCATAGAGAAAGAATGGAGGCAGACAAGACCTTCCATATTTGTGAATCAAGTTCTCTACTCTAGAGCTCTGCCTAGCTCCTAAATCCTATACTCCTCAACAGCTGCCAGCAAAGGATACTCCTCATCAACTCTGGAAGTTGGTCTTCATTCTCTTTGATCTCCAATGGCCTTCATCATCACAGGTCTTCAGCTCTCCCAATCCCCAAGCAAACCCAATACCCCACACAGACAAATGAAATAACCCTAGAGAGGGCACACCACACAGTCAAACAAATACAGACAGTATACTGATAGTAATAGTTGAATAGGGGAAACCTAGTAATTTCTAAGGGATCTAATAACTACCCATAATCCCTATAGTCCCATACCCCAAAGATGCAAACTACAATTCCTAAAAGAATGATTCATCACCTCTATGTTGTCTCCTAAACCCTAGTTTTGATCATGTTATTCACACCTAAACAAATCACCTAAAAATTAGTCATAAAATCATGAATTAAATTGTATATACAAGATAAAGGTCTAAGCTAATCAACCTAAAAATAATGGATCAAAAATATTAAAGCATCTAACCAAACCAAAATTAACAAATTCATGCATTAAACTAAACATTATTTAATCCTATTTAAAAGAAAAATATGCTAAAAATATTAAAATAAAATGAAATGCCAAATTTTTTATGTGATAATTTTCTTAACAAAATTATGAACAATATGCAAAAACAACCAATCAAAAACAAGCATTTTCCAATTTTTTATGAATTTTTAAAGAATTAAAAAAAATGAAAGAAAATAATGAGTTAATTGAGCTGAGGGGGTGCAGCAAGTAATCAAACCAATTGAAATAAAAGAATGGGCCCAGACTGGGGGACGCGCCTAGCAATGCGCGTCTGGGCCCAATGACTCAGAAAACATAACAAAAAACTAAAAAAAACTGGAAACGGTGCCAATAGCAATAAAACTAGTTGAATTGGGATTGGGCTTGGAAAACAGGGGTACGAATAGCAAGGGAAATCTGAGCCCATTCTGAAATAATAAATGAAACGGCGCGTTTTGGCTGAGTAATCTCCCTCCAACTTTCATTTTAAATCCTGGCCATCAGATTAGGAACCAAGTCAAGGTCAAAATCATGATCGTGTGGCCTAAAGTTCATCTTCAACCTTGAAACCCTAGGGTTTCAGAAAATCTCATCACCATGCACAATCCTTCCACCATTCTGTTCTCCCTCAATTCTCCATGAATTCACACGATGTAAAAACCAAAAACACTCCATTCTATTCCCTCTACACAGCCATGGCCATAGTTCTTTCTAAAACTCAACCAACAATTGTCGGTCGCTCTGATACGTAACACGGGTAGTCGGGAGATCGTTGTTTGTCATTTGTGTATATGACTTGTGGTGGAAATTTGGATATGTCTATTATGTATAATAAATGTTATTTTGGAAAAACATTTTAGTTATAGATATTCCGCTTTTATTCTGTGACTGAAACCCTCGTTGACTGAGGAAGCTATATGTATATCTATATGTTCATATCTTACGTATGTGTTATGTATCGCTTTATGGGCAGGTGTTGTATGTTTTTGGTTTTTAAAAATGCAACGCTCTCTTTTGGCACCGCTGCTGGCCGTTTTTCTAACTCTGATATTTGTTGTTAAATGTTTTGTGTTATTTTGACATCTTTTACGTTAGTTTCGTACGGGGTAAAAATGGGGTGTTACAGAAAGCAGTATATATACAATAACACGCTACCTAACAACGGACGTACATCCGTCATTATATGTATTTCACAACCGTTGTCATATGTGTTTTTTGTAGTAGTGAGAAACGTGTTGTAACTGGTTATGTAAAGATAGATGAGTTCTTGATTTTATTTTCTAGTGATGTACAGGTAACAGTGAAATGAAGTGTTCTTCTAATCACAATTTCATTCACGGGGAAACAATAAAGTGTAGCATAGCTAAGTTTGAGATGAAAAAAGGGGTAAAGTAACAATGAGTTTTAAAGGAACTTTGGCGAAGTGCGAGCCAGACAGCCCAAATTTGTTAGTGGTATAAGGTATTCGCTAAATATGGTCTACGTGTACTTATGGCCCAAAGTATTAAATAAAGAGATTACTCATTGCACTCTTACTAATTATCTCGCACTCGGTGAAAATTCAAAAATATCTCTTTCAAAATGTTTTGAGTTTGAAATCTCTTCATTAAAATCACATCTAATTCAAGTAAAGAATATGAAAAATTACTAAGATGGCGATATTTAGACACGAAGACACCTCGGTGTGTATCGTGGACGAGTAGTTACTAGAATTGTAGCTTAGTTACGAACTAATATGCTTTATATGGAACATGAATTGATGTTATAAGACTTGGTGAATGTGAGCACCTAGTGATTGACGAGTACAACCACGTTGAGAATGATGAACTAGTCATGTATTAAAAAACAATCCCATTGTTATGGCTGTCCTAAATTACGATACTTATGAAACTTAAAGTTTGGGATATATGCAATATTGCTTCAAATCAACCAAATGAGTTAGAGTCCCATAGAAAACGTGGACCTCAAAGTAAGTTAGAGTCCATACGAGGAAAAAGATCAAAATGGGTTTGAGTCCCATAGGGAGCGACGATTCTTAAAGTGGGTTCGAGTCTCATGAGAATCCAAAATCCACAAGAAAGTTGAAGCATGATACAAAGGATCCGTGACCCGTGTCGATATTCCTAGACGTAAGGTTGGTCGGGGTAAGATGTCTTGGTATGATTTCATGTGGCTTATTGAGTTGAATGAACTCAAGTTACATGTTTCCATATAATGAGAAAATCCTCTAGACGCTTAAGTCCTTATTCTATGATCTTCTTATTTTCGCCCTCATCACACTCCTCTGTTTGGATTTGATCTTCGGATCTCAAAGGTCAGTGGTCAAAAGTCACTTTTTAGAGTTACGAGGCGCACATACATGTTCCTCACAAATTGGTTCGTTATTTGATTCGGGTATTCCCTGCTATTTATACTAATCTAAAATATGGAAGTTTAACATAAAAATAACTCACTGCGACTGTCGCTACTGCGAAAATCGGCGCCAGCTGAACAGAAGAGTCGCCACCGTGCGTTATTTATCCCAACAGAGGGAAAGGAAACGCTCGAAGTAAACCTACCGCAAAGACGGGAAAGGAATGGTCATCGCAACCAAATCCTGGATTCGGGAGTCGGTTACACAAGGGGAAGGTATTAGCACCCCTCACGTCCGTCGTACTCGACGGGATCCACGCTTGTTTTCTAGTATGGATTTTTATTCTACCTACTCTACAGGTTAAGGGTTAAAAGAAAATAAAATGACTCGGCAAAGTATCGCACTTTATGCTTACGTATTCCCGTCTGGAACGAGAAATCAGAGTCAACGTAGTTCGCCTACCTACTGGAAAGGAGGGGAAGGTTGCTCGCTAGGATATCGCATCCTATGCCTACGTACTTTCATACAGCATGAAAGATCAGAGCAGACGTAGTTCGGGCTACGGAAGACACAGATTTGTTTTGATTGTTTTTATCCTTCTGAAAAAGGTTTTCTCCTGATTATGGGTCCAAGCGGACAAAAATGACGTTTTTGATTGGTTTACAGTCTTTTACGCAAGAACTGTTTTTTATTGATGTTTAACCTTTTATTTTGTTTTTGATTGTTTTGAGAAAGAAGAGACATAACTCTAAAACCTATGGTTAAAATGGGAATCAAAACTATCCTAATGTTGTCATGCATGGATGAGAGCCTAATGTCTGTCATATTTCTCTCTTGCGCAGAGAGAAACAGAGATCCTAAGGGATAAACGAAAAAGAAACAGCATATATACAGTAAAGCGGTAAAATGCATGAATGCAGCAGTACAAGCGAGGCAATGGAGTCCCACTCAACCTCGAACCTAGAAAACAATGGGCAAAGTGAAACAACTTTACCTTAACCCTATGGGAAAATTAACAAACAATACAACAAAGAAAATAAAACCCTACAACCAGCCCTGACAGCACCCCAGCTCCAGTTGAACTTCCAAAATCAAACTTAAATGGTACCCCAAGCTACAACAAGCTTCTATCTCCAAGAAATCACCCAGCTCAAGCAAGCACAGAACCTTAACCAGTTGATAGCATCAGACAGCAGATAGCTCCAGACAGCAGTAAACCCTAGCTTTAACAGTTGCACAACTTTGACATGAATAATCTTCATCTTTGTCAATCTTTGATCTTCATCCCTATCTTCAATGGCTTCTTTCTTCAAGGCAAGCTCTCCAGCAAAGAATTGATTTTTCAGGATAAATTGAATGTCAAACAGTTCATTGACAACCAAAGGAAGCCTATCAACAGTTGACATTGCAACAGACTGTTTCCCTCAAAGTTCTACCTCTAAGGTAAGGCCACTTATCCCTCCTAAGGAGAGAGGTGAATACCGTAGAGGGACTCTATATCATAGAGAGGAATGGAAGCACATGAAGCTATCCATGTTTATGAAAGAATTTGGTTTATTCTAAGGCTCTGCCTATTTTTTCCTATTTCTCCTAAGTCTTCAATCAGCATCTTCAATCCAAGCAATCTTCATGCATCAACCTTGATCTTTGTATTAAATCTTCTCCTTTGATTCTTCATGCTTCCACAAGCTCAAACCAAGCCCATACTGAGACAGCCTATGTCCCATTAGTGGAATTCTAATGAAACCTTATAAAAATACAGAAAAATTTGAAATTTTTAAAGGACAATACTTAATTATTTAAAAACATACTGTTTCACATACATATGCTTCAAATATATTTTACAGAGTTTGACACCGTTAAGACTAGCGGCCTTGCCACATAGATAAAACATAAAATAAAAGTACAGAAAGGAAACCAAAAAGAAAGCATACCAAAAGGGACCTCCTAAGTCCAACAAGACTGACACTTATACTGACTGTAGTAGTAGGGATGTGATTAGCGTTTGACAAAACACTAACAGCTCCCAATCTAGATGTTATAGTAACACATCTCCACGTCACTTCATATCCTTTCCTTCTGAGTTGTCGGGAAGTACGCAAGATTCGAGCTCATCGTCTGATCGTCATAAAATAATCCAAAATGCAAAACAAAAATGACACAGGGCTAAGATTCATGTACAAGTTTAAAAGTGGGAATGAATGTGTAAAATAATAATATATATGGAAACCATATTTATACAAACAAGCGTATCTTATACCCACAATTACATATACTTTATTTATTCTAATGCATCCCTGAACTATATGCTGACTCAGGCCACTAAACGCTGTCAATGATATCTATCCCATTTACCAAGATCAGATATCACTAGACCACATGCCACCAACGTACTCCCAATTACCAAGAGCTACGCCACCTAACTTCACATGGAGCCTAGGTGTTATAAGTCGATCGTCCCTGAGAATTCAGGCCAAGAACCTTGTCTTGCCTAGCATGCATAGATAATAATCCCCGTCGGGATTGCAGGCGACTGATCAACCTCGTGCGTCCCATACCGCACGGCGGTGGACTTACACATTCCTTAATGCAAGTCTATATGATCACTCACTCATCTTGTGGCAACTCTTAGCCATAAGTATTAAGTTAATAATGGGGAATTATCGTATCAACTTTTCAAGTTATACTTATTATCTAGATACTTAGGTTGAGTACCAAATCCATCCAATGTCTTGCCATATTTGATCTTTGTCCTTACATAATAAGTTCAGTTTGTATAATGGGTAATTGTATGGTTAACTTCCCAGGTAAGAGAGGTGGACTGTAAACGGCATAGTCGACCAAGTCTTTCCTTAGCCAGAACCCAACCAAATATAACTACTCATTGTATCCAACTTTCCTTATGTTAATGGGGATCAATTACTTAATATCTAGCAATGTTTTTCTCTCATTAACCGATTATTTCCTTAATCTATCAATCACAATCATTCAAGTATAAATAAAATAAACAATTATAAAATTAACCGAATAATGCAAGCACAATACAATACCAAATTGTCAAAGATTATTCCTATGATAATTAATTAAGGCCGGCGTAACCTCGCCTAGTGATTTGTGAAAATCATTATTTGAGAATAGGCTCTCCTTAATTATTTATCGCTAGTAGGGCTTAGGTCACCACTACACACATATATATTAAGTTATTTTACGCTAACCGTCCCAATCGTATACGAAATCTTGCCCCCACCTTTTGTTGAGTGTTGTTGAAAGTCCACAAGTGTTGTCTTCGATCTTTGCCAAGAACCTAATTTACGATAACCGTTGGATTGTACGAAATTTATGAAATAATTAGAATATAATTTATGGTTAATTGAACATAATCCCGTTATAACTTGAAATATTTATTTATTTAAATATATCATAATAACCTCCAAAATAATTATTAAATTCAAATATAAATTATATTATACCTCCTTTTGAATTTGTTTGTTTTAGAAAATTGTCAAGAGTATATTTCTAATAACATTTAAATTATAATAAAATTTGGGCATTATAACGACTTAAAATGGTAAAATTTATTTTGGACTTTATAAGTTCAATATATCGACGTCTGAACGGAATTTGCATAGAAAATTTAAAATAACCTTTATATAAATAACATAATTAAAATAATATAATTAAAATAAAATGGACATTATAACGGCTTACCGATTACTTATGAAAATGATTTGGGCAGAACTTTGACGTATAAAACTCCCTTGAAACTTTAGAAGAACTTTTACCACAAAATACTCTAAAGGTTACGAACCGATATCGTGGGAACTTCGATAACTAAAACTAATATTGCTATATGAAGAAATTAGAGAAGGAAAGAAGTAAAGAAGTAAGAAAGATGATTTGTGAATGAATGAATGAAAATGGGGTGGAAGAGACCCCTATTTATACTAGTTGTAAAATATTAAAATAACATAATTTATCATCTTTTGCCCATACCTTCCAACTTTTCAACTCTTGCTAGTAAATATGTCTCTATCAAATATTTACTAATCTTTCATCAATAGTGCTTTAGGTGTTCTAGTATGACTTTGTGAAAATAATTTATGACAAAGGTATGGGAGCTTGATTTCATGACATAATATTATGTAGGATATTAATAGAAAATGAGATATATATTTCTTTTATAAAAAGTAAAATGTTAATAATATTAATAATAATAAAAATAGTAAAAAGGATAGTTATTTGATATTTTTATTGTCTTAAGATTATTTTATTTATTAATTGGTTTATAGAGTAAAATGATAATATTCAAATAAAATAAAATCAATTAATAATAACAAAACAAGAACAACAATAATGATAATAATAATATGAATAATTAATTAACTTAAAGTTAAGGGTTTTAAGTACCAATTTAAATTTCAAAGTTTAGTTTATAAAATGAAACGATGATATTCAAATTGAAGAATAAAAGTAATAAATATAAAAAGTAATTAATTAATAAATTAATTATTATAAGTGTTAGTTTCAACATTTAATTTTTAATAACTAGCATTGTTAAAATCTCAAATCTAACTAGATATATTATTTAGTGTATGGAAAAATTAGGATGTTACATTACCACCCCCCTTAAAAGAAATTTCGTCCTCGAAATTTAGCGTACCTAAAACATATGTGGATACTTCTGACGCATGTCTTCTTCTCTTTCCCAAGTAGAATCACCAGTTACATCATCCCACACGACTCTAACCAATGGTATTTGCTTTCCACGAAGTTCTTTAATACGATGATCTAAGATCTTGACAGGTATAGCCTCATATTCCAAATTATCTCTAAGTTCCACAGTTTCAGGCTCAATGACATGTGAAGGGTCCGGATAATACTTCCTCAGTTGTGATACATGAAATACATCATGAAGATTAGACAAGTTTGGCGGCAAAGCAATGTGATACGCTACAGGTCCAATCCGCCGTAGAATTTGAAAAGGCCCGATAAACCTTGGTGTTAACTTCCTAGTTTTGATTGCTCGTGCAATTCCCGCCCTAGGAGTTACCCTAATGAACACGTGATCTCCTGCCTCGAACTCCAAAGGTCTTCTCCTCTTATCATTATAACTCTTTTGACGGTCCTGTGCTGCCTTCATTTTTTCTCTAATAAGTTTAACCTGATCTGTCGTTTGTTGCACGAATTCTGAACCCAATATTTTATTTTCTCCAACCTCATACCAACATAAAGGTGTACGACACTTTCTTCCGTATAATGCTTCATATGGAGCCATGCCGATACTTGAGTGAAAACTATTGTTGTAAGTAAACTCAATCAATGGTAAGAACTCGTCCCAACTTCCTTTGTGTTCAAGAGCACAAGCTCTCAACAAATCCTCTAACGATTGAATCGTCCTCTCAGACTGGCCATCCGTTTGGGGATGATAAGCTGAACTTAACCTCAGTTTTGTTCCTAACTCTAAATGCAACTGATGCCAAAAATTTGATGTGAATCTGGGATCTCTATCACTGACTATACTTGAAGGTATTCCATGCAATCTAACAATCTCCTTTACATATACCTGAGCTAGTCTCTCTAATTTAAACGTCTGGTTGATGGGAATGAAATGTGCACTCTTTGTCAACCTATCAATGATCACCCAAATTGCATCATGTTGTTTCTGAGTCTTAGGCAAAGCGGTTACAAAATCCATGGCTATTCCGTCCCACTTCCACTCTGGAATATCTAAAGGTTGTAGCAATCCGGCTGGCTTCTGATGTTCAATCTTTGCCTTCTGACATACCAAGCAACTTTGAACATATTCTGCTATATGTCTCTTCATTCCAACCCACCAAAACATTTTCTTCAAGTCTTGATACATCTTTGTGGCTCCTGGATGAAAACTCAACTTACTTTTGTGGCCCTCTTCCAAAATCAACTTTTGAATATCCTGATTTTGAGGTACACACAACCTTTCTTTAAACCTTAGGATTCCATCACTCCTTATGTTAAACTCTCCATTTTGACCATTTCTTATATTTTCCTTTATGCTCACTAGACGGTCATCAAGTTGTTGTTCATCTTTGATCCATTTCAGAAATTCATTAGACACGACAATAGCGCCTATGAATATACTTCCTTCATTGTGATGTACTCCTAAGTTTAAATCCACGAATTTGTCAATCAACTCTTCTTCCTTCAACATCATTGCAGATACATGAAGTTTCTTTCGACTCAAAGCGTCTGCTACAACATTGGCCTTTCCGGGATGATATTGCAACTCAAAATCATAGTCCTTCAAGAATTCCATCCAGCGCCTTTGTCTCATGTTTAAATCTTTCTGATCAAATAAATGCTTCAGGCTTTTGTGATCACTTAACACAGTGAACTTTGATCCATAAAGATAATGCCTCCAAATCTTTAAGGCAAACACAATTGCCGCTAACTCTAGGTCGTGAGTTGGGTAGTTCCTCTCATGCACCTTCAATTGTCTTGATGCATAAGCTATCACTTTCCTTTCTTGCATCAACACACACCCAAGACCTTGATATGACGCATCACAATACACATCAAAATTTCCTAATGGGTCTGGTAAGATGAGTATTGGTGATGAAGTCAATCTTTCCTTTAGCTTCTGAAAACTTTCTTCACACTCTTTAGTCCATTCAAAGTTTTTACCTTTCCTCGTTAACTGAGTCATGGGCAAAGCGATCTTTGAAAATCCTTCAATGAACCTCCGATAATATCCAGCTAGTCCAAGAAAACTTCGAATCTCGCCAACATTCTTTGGACTCTCCCACTTTGTTATTGCTTCGACTTTACTTGGGTCTACTGCAATACCTTCTTTACTAATTACATGACCAAGAAATTGTACCTCCTTCAACCAAAATTCACATTTCGAGAATTTCGCGTACAATTGAAGGTCCTTTAATATCTGTAGCACAATTCTCAAATGTTCTCTGTGCTCTACCTCATTCTTGGAATAAATCAGAATGTCATCAATGAAAACTACAACAAATTGATCTAAGTATGACCTAAAGATCCTATTCATGTAATCCATGAATACTGCTGGAGCATTAGTCAAACCAAATGGCATAACTAAGTACTCATAGTGTCCATAACGGGATCTAAAAGCTGTTTTTGGAATATCATCTTCCTTCACCCTGATCTGATGATATCCAGACTTCAAGTCAATCTTTGAGAATACTGATGCTCCTTTTAACTGATCCATCAAGTCGTCGATTCTAGGCAAAGGATACTTGTTTTTCACAGTGGCTTTATTGAGTTGTCTGTAATCCACACAAAGTCTAGAAGAACCATCCTTCTTCTTCACAAACAAGATTGGAGCTCCCCATGGCGATACACTTGGTCTAATAAATTCTTTCTCTAACATCTCGTCTAATTGTTTCTTTAACTCCGCAAGCTCTGAGGGTGACATTCGATAAGGAGATATAGAAATTGGTCCAGTTCCTGGAACCAAGTCTATAGAAAATTCCACTTCCCTAACCGGTGGTAAACCTGGAACTTCTTCTGGAAAGACTTCCGGGAATTCACAGACTACGGGAAAATTTTCCACACTAGGGGTTTCTCCTACTGACATGGAGAATAGCATCATAAAACTTTGAGTGAGGGTTTCAGCTTTGCTGATTTCTCCACTATCTTCTCCAAATGTAAAAATTTTCTCCTTGCATCTCAAGTTGACATCGTTGGCTGATAACCAATCCATTCCTAAGATGACATCTAGGTCTTGTAGCGGGAGTACCACAAGATCTACTAAGAATCTTCTATTTTCTAAGATTATTGGACAGTCTACACAGACTGAATAAGTTACCATTCTTTCTCCCGAGGGAGTTGTGATAGTCAACTTATAATCGTGATCAACAATTTCGAATCCCAAAAATTCAGCACAAGAGGTAGATATAAAAGAATGTGTAGCTCCTGAATCGAATAAAACTGATACCAACTTATCTCCAATTAAACACATACCTTGAATTAACCCAGCTGACTTTGAGATCTCAGCTCCTCTAATTGTAAATACTCTTCCTGTGGTTGGCTTATTTTGATTCTGAGGTCTCTGACCAACACTTGGGCCTCCATTTCTTGCTCTCCCTATGTTGTTATTGTTTATTAGGCCGCTCCTCTGGCCTGTTGGTTGACTTTGTCCTTGGGGACAATCTTTGAGAAAGTGGCCTTTCTGACCACAGCGAAAACAAGTTCCAATATTTCTATTTGGACAATCTTTGTTAAGATGTGCCCCTCCACAGCTGTAACACTTGAACATTAACCTTCTAGAATCCTGGTTATGATAAGGTGTAGGCCTTTGATATGGCCTACCCCCTCGTTGGATTCTTCCTCCGTGGCCTCGGTTAAAGTGGCCCTTGTGATTGTTGTTTTGGGTTGATCCTCCTGATCCATATTGATTCTTCCTATTGTCAATCCCTTCCAACTCCAGACACCTTTCTACTAGCTCACCAAAGCGCATAATATGCAGAGGTAAAACTGCCCTCTGGATATCATATTTCAATCCATCTTGATACTTTTCACACATCCATTCTTCCCTTGGATGCAAGCGGTAAAACTCAGAATACTTTAGCAAGGATTCAAACTTCCTAGTATATTCTCCCACCGTCATCACACCTTGACGTAGATTCTGAAATTCTCTCTCCTTCTCTTTCCTACATAACTTTGGAAAATACTTCCCCAAAAATTCTTCTTTGAACAAGGTCCAATTGATTTCTCTTCCTTCCTCTTCCAATAATCTATACTTTCCTCTCCACCAAGCTTCAGCATCGCCTGTCAGCATGAATGTTGCATAACCAACCCTTCTATTCTCTCTACAGTGAGTGAAAGAAAATATCTTCTCCATTTCTTGCAACCATTTCTCAGCACCCTCCGGATTAAAGTCACCACCAAACTGTGGTGGTTTTCCTTTCAGAAACGAGTTCAATCCTGTATCCTCATGCACCATTTCCCTTTGTTGTTGCTGAAAGAGTTGATGATCTCGAGTGATTTGCAGGATTTGAGCATTTTGTTGTGTTTGAACTAACACAGCTGCAGCAAGTTCACGAACATCTCGAGTGTCAGCTTGAGAGTTCGTTCCAGTTTGGGAATGATCTTCTCGTCCAATGGGAATGGTAGGTGCTCCTTCAGGAGTAACTTCATCACTCGCATTCCTACGTATACCTCTAGTAGTGCCTCTAGCAGCACTCCTACCACGCCTCGCACCTCTGACGTTCTGAACCATAACTTCCTGAAAAGGAATAGTTATTAGGTTCAATCATTCACAAGACATAAAGAACATAACAATTATGTATATTTATATCCCAATGAATGATTCATCGATAAGGATTTTTATCAAGTCTCCCACAGGCAAGGGATAATTGTGTCTAAAATGTTGAATTAATATCTTAAATATAACTAGAATTCAGGAAAACATAATCAACATTTAATGTATAAACAAAAATGTATCAATTTATTTAATAACAACGATTACAAAAATCGTGACCATGTCTCATTCAAAAACCTCTACTTGTAAACCAAGCTAAGACTAATAGTGGTAAAACTATAATTATCATTATTGCTACGAAATCTTTACCTAATTCTTCATGCTTGATGATACCAATAACAAACAAAATAATGACAAGAAGAGTGATGAATAAAAGAAAGGATTTAGCCATTTGAAAGGTATAGATAAATATTTAGGAATTGATATGAAAATAATGGATGGGTGTGAAGTATTTATAAAGTGAATTTTGTGAAGTGTCCGTTACGTTACCGTTGGGTTTGTGACCGTTGGGGAGGAAAAATAAAGTGTGCTAAATAAGTTTCCTAGACCATTATACTAGAAGGCTCTCAAGATGAAGACTCAATGCACAGAAGAAAAGTTATCATCCAGTTTGGAATCCAACTTGATACAGTCAGTATAATTCTAGACACTTACGGTCCGAGCTGAATCGACCAGCTCTGATACCATTAAATGAGACAGCCTATGTCCCATTAGTGGAATTCTAATGAAACCTTATAAAAATACAGAAAAATTTGAAATTTTTAAAGGACAATACTTAATTATTTAAAAACATACTGTTTCACATACATATGCTTCAAATATATTTTACAGAGTTTGACACCGTTAAGACTAGCGGCCTTGCCACATAGATAAAACATAAAATAAAAGTACAGAAAGGAAACCAAAAAGAAAGCATACCAAAAGGGACCTCCTAAGTCCAACAAGACTGACACTTATACTGACTGTAGTAGTAGGGATGTGATTAGCGTTTGACAAAACACTAACAGCTCCCAATCTAGATGTTATAGTAACACATCTCCACGTCACTTCATATCCTTTCCTTCTGAGTTGTCGGGAAGTACGCAAGATTCGAGCTCATCGTCTGATCGTCATAAAATAATCCAAAATGCAAAACAAAAATGACACAGGGCTAAGATTCATGTACAAGTTTAAAAGTGGGAATGAATGTGTAAAATAATAATATATATGGAAACCATATTTATACAAACAAGCGTATCTTATACCCACAATTACATATACTTTATTTATTCTAATGCATCCCTGAACTATATGCTGACTCAGGCCACTAAACGCTGTCAATGATATCTATCCCATTTACCAAGATCAGATATCACTAGACCACATGCCACCAACGTACTCCCAATTACCAAGAGCTACGCCACCTAACTTCACATGGAGCCTAGGTGTTATAAGTCGATCGTCCCTGAGAATTCAGGCCAAGAACCTTGTCTTGCCTAGCATGCATAGATAATAATCCCCGTCGGGATTGCAGGCGACTGATCAACCTCGTGCGTCCCATACCGCACGGCGGTGGACTTACACATTCCTTAATGCAAGTCTATATGATCACTCACTCATCTTGTGGCAACTCTTAGCCATAAGTATTAAGTTAATAATGGGGAATTATCGTATCAACTTTTCAAGTTATACTTATTATCTAGATACTTAGGTTGAGTACCAAATCCATCCAATGTCTTGCCATATTTGATCTTTGTCCTTACATAATAAGTTCAGTTTGTATAATGGGTAATTGTATGGTTAACTTCCCAGGTAAGAGAGGTGGACTGTAAACGGCATAGTCGACCAAGTCTTTCCTTAGCCAGAACCCAACCAAATATAACTACTCATTGTATCCAACTTTCCTTATGTTAATGGGGATCAATTACTTAATATCTAGCAATGTTTTTCTCTCATTAACCGATTATTTCCTTAATCTATCAATCACAATCATTCAAGTATAAATAAAATAAACAATTATAAAATTAACCGAATAATGCAAGCACAATACAATACCAAATTGTCAAAGATTATTCCTATGATAATTAATTAAGGCCGGCGTAACCTCGCCTAGTGATTTGTGAAAATCATTATTTGAGAATAGGCTCTCCTTAATTATTTATCGCTAGTAGGGCTTAGGTCACCACTACACACATATATATTAAGTTATTTTACGCTAACCGTCCCAATCGTATACGAAATCTTGCCCCCACCTTTTGTTGAGTGTTGTTGAAAGTCCACAAGTGTTGTCTTCGATCTTTGCCAAGAACCTAATTTACGATAACCGTTGGATTGTACGAAATTTATGAAATAATTAGAATATAATTTATGGTTAATTGAACATAATCCCGTTATAACTTGAAATATTTATTTATTTAAATATATCATAATAACCTCCAAAATAATTATTAAATTCAAATATAAATTATATTATACCTCCTTTTGAATTTGTTTGTTTTAGAAAATTGTCAAGAGTATATTTCTAATAACATTTAAATTATAATAAAATTTGGGCATTATAACGACTTAAAATGGTAAAATTTATTTTGGACTTTATAAGTTCAATATATCGACGTCTGAACGGAATTTGCATAGAAAATTTAAAATAACCTTTATATAAATAACATAATTAAAATAATATAATTAAAATAAAATGGACATTATAACGGCTTACCGATTACTTATGAAAATGATTTGGGCAGAACTTTGACGTATAAAACTCCCTTGAAACTTTAGAAGAACTTTTACCACAAAATACTCTAAAGGTTACGAACCGATATCGTGGGAACTTCGATAACTAAAACTAATATTGCTATATGAAGAAATTAGAGAAGGAAAGAAGTAAAGAAGTAAGAAAGATGATTTGTGAATGAATGAATGAAAATGGGGTGGAAGAGACCCCTATTTATACTAGTTGTAAAATATTAAAATAACATAATTTATCATCTTTTGCCCATACCTTCCAACTTTTCAACTCTTGCTAGTAAATATGTCTCTATCAAATATTTACTAATCTTTCATCAATAGTGCTTTAGGTGTTCTAGTATGACTTTGTGAAAATAATTTATGACAAAGGTATGGGAGCTTGATTTCATGACATAATATTATGTAGGATATTAATAGAAAATGAGATATATATTTCTTTTATAAAAAGTAAAATGTTAATAATATTAATAATAATAAAAATAGTAAAAAGGATAGTTATTTGATATTTTTATTGTCTTAAGATTATTTTATTTATTAATTGGTTTATAGAGTAAAATGATAATATTCAAATAAAATAAAATCAATTAATAATAACAAAACAAGAACAACAATAATGATAATAATAATATGAATAATTAATTAACTTAAAGTTAAGGGTTTTAAGTACCAATTTAAATTTCAAAGTTTAGTTTATAAAATGAAACGATGATATTCAAATTGAAGAATAAAAGTAATAAATATAAAAAGTAATTAATTAATAAATTAATTATTATAAGTGTTAGTTTCAACATTTAATTTTTAATAACTAGCATTGTTAAAATCTCAAATCTAACTAGATATATTATTTAGTGTATGGAAAAATTAGGATGTTACACATACCCCAAAATAAAAACCCAGAACCCAAACAGACAAACATAAACCCCAAGTGGGAACACCAAACAAACACTTTATTTGCAAAATATACTGAAAATAGAAAAATAGCATTTAAAATCCTAAGATTTATTCTAAGGGGATTTCTATATCTACCCTACATACCCTATATGTCTCATAACCTAATTCGTTCTAAAAACCCCAAAATAAAATGTTAGAATGCACCTATGTTGAGTTTGACCCTAATTATACTAACCTAATGTTCTCTAATCAAAACTAATCAAGATTAATCCACAAAAATGTGGAATAAATCCAGGGGATACCTAATGCTCTAATCTAGCTAGTACAAAATGAACGGGATCAAACTATGAATTTAAATTGCTAAACAAAATTCATCAAAATGTATGTACAAACAAAATGAAAATAAAAACAATTAAAATGTGCAAATTCAACATAAATGGAAAAATGCCTAAAATGATATTTTTATTTTCTTACAATTTTCTTGAAACAATCATTAAAATGTAGCAAAAATCCCCATGTCAAAATGATGATTTATGGATTTTTTATGAATTTTATAGTAAACTATTCAAATGATATGAAAAAGAAATTCAATTAAAAAAAAGAAAACAAAGGTGGGCGCCAATAGCAGTTTTATACTCTTCAGAATACAACTGGGCCCAGGAGGGGGGTGCGCTCAGCAATGCGCTGGGCCCAGTAGCCAACTCAGAAAAACAACAAAAAGTCATAACCCAGGGGGGGCGCAAAAAGCAGCGAATTTGCCTTAGTTATCCAAACTGGGCTTCCAATGGGGGTGCAGCTAGTGATTCCTACAAGGCCCATATTTGTTTCAGAAAACAAAAAAACAAGGGAGGGGCGCAGATAGCATCCAGTTCGCTTGTTTACTCGTTTGGGCTTCCCATGGGGGGGTGTAAGCAGCAACAAGGTTAGGCCCAAACGAAAATTCCAAAGGGGAGGGGGTGTCATGAGTAACCTGTGGAGATTATGATTCAGCAACTGGTAATTGGGCCTAATGCCCGAGCCCAGTTTAATCTTCAGCCTCAGCAAAACCCTAACATTTCTCTAACATTCATTCAACTACCGATATTGTTCATCTCCCCCAAAACAAACCCTAACGGCGCTATGCATTTCTCCAAACCAACCTATCTGAAACCTTCAACCAAACCCTCTCCATCTCTCAACCTAAACCTAAAACAACCCTAAATTCCTCTCTAATCAGCACACTCTACATGCATCCCAACTTGCAACAACAAACGACGATTCGAAGGAAAAAACGTACCTGATGAAGTGTGAAAATTGGAGACTCGTCTGAATGAGATCTTGGTGACGATGGAGTTCTTGCGATGAACACCTGCATGTGACGATCTGGAGCGGCTTGAAGATTCCCAGGTCGTTTAATGATGAACACAAACTTGGTGGACAGAGATCCTATGGAGTTCTGGGCAAACCGAGCGTCGTTGAAGATCTTGAACGGAAGCTGATGAAGCAAACGGCGGAGATCTTGAAACTCCAGATGAGCACCTTTGAAGATCCTACATGAATGTTCGTTAAAGATCTTGACTGTTTAATGAAAATTGCTTGAAGATCGTTGAGGAAATCTGGAGATTGGACGAAGATCTGATGATCTTGATGGAGAACGAGCGATGAATTCGTGAAGGTTCACGGAGAAATTGATTAGGCGCGATGAATGTCACCGTAGATTTCCGGAGATGATATTGAATGTTCTTGAACGTTCTTGGTGAGAGTTGAAGGTTTCTGAATATTCTGGGAACATTGATGAACAACCGATGAATTTTCCGGTGAGAAGTGATGATGATCGTTCGGAGGTGTTGGCGAGGAAGATGAAGTTGGAAGGGTTTTCTGGAAAAATTCAGAGAATTTGCAGTTTCCGGTGGGGTACCGGTCTCCGGCGGCTGTTAGGGTTGTTAGTTGCGGTGGCCGACGGTCACTGCATGTCGGCCGGTGAGAGTTACCGGTGAGGTGTAGTAGTGGGACAGGTGGCGAGAGGGAGTGGTGAGGGCGAGCCACGTGTAGGGAGTGAGGTCTGAGAGTGGACAAGTGTGAGGTGAGAGAGAGTGAGGTGGCAAGCATGCAGAGTGAGAGAGAGTGAGGTGGAAGAGGAGGGAATGTACGCGTGGCGAAGCCTTTTATTTGACATGTGGCGTGGACCTTGACTTGGACTCTGACTTCTGGGCTTGGATAATTGCTGATTGGGCCCAATTTAGACTTAATTCTGATTAAACTGAAAATTAAGACCTAATTAACTAAACTAAATGACAATTAAACCTAATTATACTATAAAACGAAAATTAACAAAATAAGATCTGATAAACCTAATTAACCTATTATTAATCCTGATTAATATCTAAAAACGAAAATACAAAATAAAATCCTAATTAATATCTAAAAAATCTAAAAAGCTATTATTTAATCTAAAAAAATCCTTTTTTAAAATCCTAATTAATTCTAAAAAATAAAAAATCTAAAAAAATTTTAATCTTTATTTTTCTTTTAAAATCTATTCTTTTTTTAAAAAAAAAATTTATTTATCTATTAAAACTAATAAAAGAAAATCAATATCTAAAATTTATTAAAAACTATAATATCTAAAAATTCTGTAAAAATCTATTAATTTCTAAAAAATGAAAAGAAAATTTATTTAAACTCTAAAAATATTAAAAAGCCCTATTAAATCCAGAAAAAACCATTAAATGCCCCTAAAAATCCAGAAAAATGACAGAAAAATCCTAAAAATGCCAGGAAGCCGATTAAACCGATTAAAGCACAAATACGCAACCATAGCGAAACCCGGGCACCGAGATGGCCTGAAAACACAGGAGACGAGCACCAATTCTCAACAGACTTTTATTTCGACCGGCTTGTACTGCCTGAAACACCAGGGGCTATAATCCCGATAAAAAGCAATCTGACTGAGGAAAATGCCATGTATGCAATATGCGAATGCGAATGCAAAATGCGTCGAAATATAAACCAGATGTGGGAACCGGTTGGTCAAATTTTAGGGTGCAACAGCGACAATTATACTTCTGAGCATGTAGAGACGTGTCCAGACACTTGGGAGTTATCTCCCTTGAAGTGCCTCCACTTTGTCGGACCTGGTAACCACTAGTAATCTGTTATCCCAAGTTCGCAACTTATCCAGGCAACCACTGCCTAATCACAATTGATTAAAAAACTAGTTGACACTTCCTCTAACTGAGATTTATGAAATATTCTATGTTAAACAAAAAAGCCAATAAAAAATGGTCTAACTGCCTTGGAATTAACGGGCACAAATGTTGGTCTTTTTCGGAGGTATTTGGTGTATTTGGTGAGCTGCAATATGATGTGGTTCATGCTAAATTTTGGACTCATAATGGCCATTTTGCTTCCTTAATCTATGTAAAAGACTGCGATTATGTGAGTCCTATTAAGGACTCTAAGAGAGGAATGTTTTAAAGGAAGATAATGACATTACAAATGCTAAAACGCCCATCTCTTATCTTGTTGTACACTACCGCTAGCCGATGAATTATATCTCGAAACTTAGTGATGCTAAAGTATTATATTATCTTATAAAAAATTTATAATGTGTTTTTAAATGAAATATATGTCTAAATTGTATAAAATAATACTCGAATATTTAAACATATGAGAAACTAATAGAACACAAGAGTGTTGATTATATTAATATATAATATTTAAAAGATCAAGATTGAATAGAATAAAGATAAAATTTAGTGAGGTGAGTAAAATTAATGTGTTATTTTAAAGTAGGACAATATAAGTATTAATATAATTTATAGCTATGCGGACCTAATAGGCTACCCACGGCCATATGGGCTAGCCCTAATAGGTAGTGGGCTCTAATTTAAGGCCCAAGCCACATGATTTTTCGGGCCGGGTGGGTCGGGCCATATGGGCTAACCCATTTTAACTACTCTACTTTCAGGTGTCAATTTCATTTTAGACTATTCCCCTCAACTTGTGTTCTGCATAGACGCTCTTACACAATATTCGCCGAAAATGATTACTTTGAAAGAAAGAATAGAAAGAGAAGTTGATTGTTTAAGTAAACAATTTCTCCACAACTTATTAGTTACACAGTTTCAAGACCAAAACAAATGTGACAAATTTTTGAACTATAAAATAGATACATTTAAAAAAAAAATTGCAACTGTGTTGAGAAGCCAACTTATGTATCTATAAAGATTGAATGTATACAAATATATGTTTATCTCTTAACACATCAATAAGATTCATGATGAACCATAAGAGACTACAACATTAAGCACTCAAAGTTTGCCAAACATAACCTTGTATTTAAATTCCAGCAACATTTAAATTTAAAAACAATTCAATCCATCAATTAAAATTATTCAATTGTACTAAACATAG
Organism: Lathyrus sativus; assembly: GCA_963859935.3. NCBI lineage: Eukaryota > Viridiplantae > Streptophyta > Magnoliopsida > Fabales > Fabaceae > Lathyrus > Lathyrus sativus. Next base: position 384,335,291 of record OZ012741.1, on the reverse strand, counting down.
GTGAAAATGTACTTCTTCTTTTGTTTCTTGCCACTAAGACTGAGAGAAACTTTTTTTTTGGGCTTTGCTCTTAAACCACCTCTAACTCCTCTAACATATCTTCTAGAAAGTTCTGCAGCATTTGGATCAACAACAACTTCTTCTACAGCTTGTGCCTCAACAACAACTTCTGCATGTTGTGACTCAACAACAACTTCTGCTGCAGGTTGTAGCTCAACAACAAACTCATAATCCACTCGCCCTTCCGCAAAATTAAGCAGATCCACGGTCTCTTGGCTAGCATCAATTTTTAGAATGTAACATGATCATTTGTAAGAAAAAATACATTATATGAACTTTAATCAAAGAAATCACAGTAGGTATGATTGCATATAGTTAACATGGATCAAAATAATCATATGCCTTCCTCTTAACAATTTACAGTCCATCGTGAGACTTATACGTAGAAGATCAAGTGACTTTCTATCATGATCCCAGTTTTAATATGACAGAACGCATGTGTTCTATAAACAAAAATGGAAATAACAAAAAACTGGCCCTACTGTCTTATAAGTGGAGGAACCATGCTAGAACGCATGTGTTCTATAAACCAAAATGGAAATAACAAAACAATGACCCTACGGTAGTGGAGGAACCGTGCTAGAACGCATGTGTTCTATAAACCCAAATGGAAATAACAAAACACTGACCCTACTGTCTTATATGTGGATGAACCAGAGGGCTCGTCATCCCAGTTTTATTATGCCAATTCACTTGTCGACTTTCTATCATGTAAATAGTAAGTTGCATAACAAAGTGCAGATTAGTCAAGCAAAGGTTATTCAAGTGCAGTGGAGGCCTCCTAGTAGGGATTGCTTATGTTCTATGTTATCAATCTCGGATAGCGGTACGACATGGCCATCTCTAAAAGTGGAACGGAACGGGAACGGGAAGCAAAACGGTCGACATTTAAGTGACGCGGATACTAATATAGTTAATATTAATAAACACATGATTATCAAAAACTAAAATAAATTGATCAAAATTCATGAAGTATTCATATTTAGAAATAAAAGTCCAAAGTTTTGAGCGAAACATATTCGCAAATGCCAATAAAATTCAATAAAATAACCTTAGTATTCTAAAAAATGTAAGGGTAATATCATTTACGACTGACGCGGCTGGAGCGGCCACTTTGACGCGGTGTCATTATGAATCCAAACCCATTATTGCCCTCGTTCCAGTCGAGTCACCCATATGTAACGGAACAGCACTGCCTGACGCGGTTTTCTTGATTTTGTTGTTCAGTTCCGAGATAACGGCCGGAACGGCCGAGTTTAACAACAGAGCTTATGTTTAAACACTGATGGTGCTGTTCAGAATAACAATTCAGCTGGCTGGGGGGGCTATTCAGAGATAGCTATGGTAACTGGAAGGGAGGCTTTAGCAAGAACATTGGTTCTTGCAATAGCTATAAAGCTGAACTCTGGGGTGTGATTACAGGTTTGAATCTGGCTGTGAAAAAGGGTTTCAGAAATCTTGTCCAAATTGATAACAAATCTGTTGTGGATTGGATTCAAAAGAAGACAGTTCCATTTTCAAAATATATATTTCAATTCAAAATAAGAAAACACAGACCCACTCTATCTATATGATTCAAAGTTCAAATAAGAAAACATAGACTATTGGGTATAAATAGCAGAGAGCAAATTTGTTTTACTTGTTCTCTCCAAACGGGGAGCGCCTGGATTCGCTTGGTGATATTCCAAGTCGGCTTGGTCCTGAAATTGTTGGTCCTGATCTATGATAGCTTGAACCAGGCTCACTTGGAGTTGCTGGTCTTCTGCTTCTGCTTGAACCTTCTGCAGAAGTGTTAGGACCATCACCACTTTCTGATGGAATTCCTATCAACTTGGACCGCAAATTCAATTCTGGCATTTGATAGTTAAACAGACATTCGCAGCGGTTCCAAAGAATGATCTCCTTTTTGTAATCTTCGAAATAATTATGGCCAAATGGCCCCAGATTCGCCTTGATTTTTATTTGGTACTCCAGAAATCAAAGCAATTCACAAAATCTGCAGCATTCAACCCGAATTGTTTTACAACAAGATGTGGTTTATGATGAACCACAAGGTTGTTGCAAAAAATCGGGCTGACCTTGCTTGCTAACAAAGCATTCGACTTTAGCTCAGTTGGCAATTTTTCAGCATCATATGGAAAGAATCGGATGTCCTGTCATAAAAAAAATTGAAAAGGATGAGTACACAAGAGAAAGTCTAAATGAGTTTCAAAGAGTTGATAGAACACAAAGATATCCTTAAAGATCTTACCCCTTCGGTGAGATTGGCCAAAACATTATCCACCGAGTCATAGGACTTTCTATGGTTATGGGACATTTTATTGATGCTATTGATGAACCAAAAAATCGGGCAAGGGAAGTCATCTTGCTTTAGTGGCTTAACTCCTATAGCATGCCAAAGTTTTGGAATTCTAATAAAAAAAAAAGTCTGCAGAACAATAAAAATGTGCATTTAAAAAAGTATTTTAAAAAAATAAGTCGAGTAAATAGTTCAAAATAATACTTACCAAAACCACCCAGAAATTTCCTTCCAAATGCTTTTTCGTCTTAATTCTAAATTTTTTTATTCCTGATAAGAGGAAAGAAAGGATTGCAGCTCCCCATGCATAATTGGAAACAGAATCTACATCCTCCAAAAGTGAAACATATGCCCGAGGGATTGAATTGCCATCGAACGATGGCATAACAAACGCTCGAAGAATAATCATTAAAATAGCAACCTTCCGCTGCTTCGAAGAGAAGTTAGTTTTGCATGCGACCTCTTGGTAAAAATGCATGTTCCTCTTTTTATCATGGGGAACCTTCGGGTATACGCGCTTGAATGCTTCGTCACTTGGACAGTGTTCAATTAAAACAGGTTTCCCATCGATAGGCAAATGGCAGATAAATAGAACATCTTGTAAGGTTATCCCTAACCTTTGGTCATTTATCAAAAATGTCGAAGAATTTGCCTCAAAGTATCTCAATAACTTTTCGACAACCGGCTTTAAAATATTAGCTTCCTATACAAAAAGAAATTGATAGAGGCCTCCTTCGGCACGGAGTTCCTCTCTAAAATTATCATCTAAGGATTTGCGTAGCGTGGACAACGTCTCAAGATGCCCACCCATTACACCACTACTAATTGCTGGAAATCCTGCTTCTTCCATACTGTTTCATAAATAATAAATAATCACTAAAAGAAAATGTTCACTAATGCTATAATCCAAATCTGTAGTTTCTGTCAACCCAACCACTCAGGAAAAGAAAAAGAAAAAAAAACATTTAGAGTGGATTTGACTCTTCTGCACAATTCATTTACAAGGTAAAGTAAACAATCTCAAATCATTAATGAACATTATGCAATTCTACAAAACATATCAACCGTTCAGGAAAGCGTCCCTTTGCTCAGAGGGAAAAATGATCATAGTCAAAGCAAATATTAGGACTGAAGTTCCCCAAACACGGATTCCCCCACAGTTGCGAATAGGAAAATCTATGCATTCAGACAATCTGTGTACCAATCATTGTTGGATTCAGATTAAACAATTCGCAGAATATAAAGAAAACTTAGGTGTAGAAGTACCACCACGATCTACACGAGAAAACTCATAAATTCCCTCACTCAATAGCTTGCCAATCACTCTCGCAGTGCAGACTCATAAATTCCCTCACTCATAGCACTCTCAGAACACTCTTGCTAATCAAACCAGTATTTAAAAAAAACCTAAATCAATGAAATCAAAACAATAATGAAAGTACCTTTGTTGAGTCTTTGTTCAAGTTTTTTGAGGAGTCTTCCAAAGTCGTGCAAGTTTTTGGAGAAAAGCTAAATCAATGAAATCAAATACGAGAGAGTCTTCCAAAGTCGTGCAAAAACGAGAGAAAATCTAGGATGAGGAGAAAGAAAACGTCGTTCAAAGTCCCCCCTTACCTTGATCTTAGTTGAAATCTTTAACCTTTTACCTTCAACTCTTTTCCTCTTTTTTCTGACTTTTACGATTCTTCTCTCTATCCCTCTATTCTCTTATCTTTAACCTACTAAAACCAGTAATATTAATAATTCTAATAATATTAATAATTATTTATTATATTTATATAATTTAAGAATTATAATTTAAGAATTATATGATTTATCAATTTTTTATGACCAAATAAAAATAAATAAGAAATCAAAATTAAAATTACATATAATTTTGTCAAATTTAAAATAAAGCATAACTATATCTATTTAACATTAATTTTTTGATCAAAATATTTAATTTAACATATAATTTTATTTATTAGAAAAATATTTATAACCAAATATGATATATGTATTCAATAACCAATCTCAAAATGTATTGAATGATTTTTATCAATCATTACAAAAATTGATGAGTAATAAAAATGAAAAAAAAAAAAAAGACTCCAAAACTTATGACAGCTGAGATCGAATTGATGCTTAGTGTAATACCCCAAAATTTAACCTCTTTATTTGAGGGCTTTTCTAACTCTTACATCATATGCATTTCATAGAAAAGCAACATAAGCATTGGCATTGTTACATATGTTCATGTGTAACACATTCATTTCTACATATGTTTATGTGTAGAACACTCATCATAATGCATTCATAAGCAAGTGAACATAGATGGTCATCTATGAAGCTATTCAAAGGCAATTTCAAGAGCTATGAATCAAGATATGAAGTCACAAGAGACCCACACGCTGTTATGAAGCTCTTCATGTGGTTCACAAGCTCAGTTGATGGTAATCAACTCATCTTTGAAGACAATCAACTCTCTCCTAGAAGAAAGGGCCAAACTAGGGTTTGAGATTGAAGCTGAGAATTGAAGGGTTCTTGGTCAAGACTTGTTCTCATGGTTTCATACACTCCCTCAAGTGTCTAAATATGGAAGATTTCATCTTGATTGGTTTCAGAAGAAGATCAATTGGTTAATTGATTGAAAATCAAGGAGAAAGGGCCAAAATTAGGGTTTTGGATAAAACACCTGAGGAAGTCAAGATTTGGTCAAAGCTTGATTTCATTATCTTCTACATGTTCCCAAGTGTTTGAGGTTCAATTGTCATGAAGAAATTCTTTTCAGAGGCAGATCAATTGGTCAATTGATTGAGAATCAAGAGGATTGGGGTAAAACTGGAAAGTCAGTGAAAAAGTCAACCCCTGACTTTTTAAGGGAAAAATCAGAAAATTCAAGTGGGACTTGCCCTAGGGTAAGAACTTGGTCAAGGAATCCCAAAAGAATCAAAGAAAATGAGAGGAATCGAAAACTTTCCCTTTTTGGATAATTAGGGTTACTAAATATAGTAAGTTTTTGTCAATTTTGACCTCACTTTGAAGGGCCACAACTCTCTAGCCACGTGAAGTTTGAGAGCGATTCTTTTTGCAGTGGATAGAGGACCTCAATACCTTTTCAAGGATATCTCATTTGCATCTAAACTCAAAAGAATGAGCATTTTATGATCAATCAAAGTTGGTTAAATTGTGCTAAAGACTTAGAAAATTTCTAAGTGTTTTTCAGTTGAGATGCATCATGTTCATGATCATTTTTCTCCCATTTAGAGGTCTCTAATGGGAAAATTTCCAACTACAAAGTTGTAGAGGGTGGAAAATCCTTCCAAAGTCATGTTGATGACTTCCTCCAATTCTCAAAGATGAGAGAGATTCGTGGCCAAGAAGTTGAGTTTTCAAGCTGAAATTATAGGTCATTCTCAACATGTAAATGTTGCAGAATTTTTTATCAAAGTTCAGCTCATTTTTTCATGGATTTAGAGGTCTCTAACTTGATGTTGGTCAACATCAAACTTGTTCACAATCACCTCAGCTTTCCAAAGAGCTCAACCTTAGGTCTTGTAGTTGCTTGTAGAGCAAGTTATTGCTTGTTAAAGTGAGGGGTTCAGTTGAATTCGACCAGTTTGGTACAGCAGCTCACATGTGCATTTGTGCAATCAATTGGTGTTCTCTTTTGGTTAAAAGAACAAACACATCAAGGCAACATGGCAGCTCATGTTTACAAGCCATTTTCAAGCCTTGAAACACCAAATTCGAGCCATTCTCATAAGAAACCTCAAACTGCATTTTCAAATGAAGCCATCTTCTCATGTAAGCAAGCTTGATGGCTCTTCCTTCAGCTCCAAGTCAAGCTGAACATTGGCTTCATTTAGCCAGCCACCACATGAACATTTCCCACGTGTTCATAACCTCTTTTCCCTCCAAGTTTCATTTTGAAAATTCTAGAAACTTCACCAACTCGGTTCAGTTGACTCACTCAACAAGCTCAACTCATTTAACCATCAAAATAACTATTAACCATCCTCAATTAACCCCAGTTAAGGTGTCTATAAGTATCTCCCTCTAGCTTGAGTTTAACAATTTTGATTCATTTGCTTCATTTCTGAAAACCTCCACCACACAAAGCTCTCAATTTCCCTCTTCTTCTCCAATCAAAACACACTTCATAGAGCTCTCATTTCTCTCTTGAACAAGTGTAGAATAGTGAAGAACACAGAGCTTCGAGTTTGCTCATCAATGGAGGTGTAGGAATCGGATTTCACAATTCTCCTCAATTCAATCACTTCTAAGCATCTACACTCCTTTATTTGGACAAATAGAAGTTGTTAGAAGCTTGAGCAAGGATTCTCCCCTCTGGTATTCTCTCATTCAACTTCCTCTGCAAATTCAGGTTTGAGCTCTTTAGAACTCTCTCATTTATGGCTCTAATTGCATGCTTTGATGTTCATTGAGGTCGTGTGATGTAGTAGAGCACATGTACACGTCCAGTTTTGTTTAAAACTACTTGTATGTGAGAATTGTGTTTTCAGATGTAAAATGTTTTGGCTCGGTTTGAGTTATGGAGGAACTTTTTGGAGATTTAAGTTCCAGATTCATGTTCAGGAGAAAATTTCGATCCAGATGGAATCATCGCGCCATATTTCTTTTCTGATCCTCCGTCGTGGCTGCCGGAGCAGCCGGCGGAGCCCTAGCCGGAATCCCAAGGTTGAAGAAGATAAGACTTGTTGACCAACAAGTCCTGGTCGTTGGATCATTGATGTTGAATGGTTGAGATTGAATCTCAATTATAAATGAAACGCACCGTTTCATTTTTGGTTTTTTTTTTATTTTTCTTTCAAAATTTATTTTCGTTGATTATTTAACATGTCTCAAAAACACAATTAACATTACCCATATATAGATCCTCCCCGCGTACAAATTATTCTTTTACCATTTTTAATACTATTTACATACATCCAAATAATTTTGTAAAATTTTGTAGACTCGATACTAGTGAAAAAAATCATTTAAATTTCAATTAATAAAATGTATTGGAATTAATTAGCTCACTTTATTACAAAATTGAATTGATAGTAGAAAAGTTATCGAAATCACGTACTCACAATATTTATAACCATTAAGATTACTAAAATTAAATAATTTAACATTTTACCATTTTTAATATTATTTACATACATCCAAATAATTTTGTAAAATTTTGTAGACTCGGTACTAGTGAAAAAAAATCATTTAAATGTCAATTAATAAAATGTATTGGAATTATTTAACTCACTTTATTACAAAATTGAATTAATAGTAGAAAAGTTATCGAAATCACGTACTCACAATATTTATAACCATTAAGATTACTAAAATTAAATAATTTAAGATAAGATTACTAAAATTAAATAATTTAAGATAAACTACTCTGTATCACACTATTTCATAATTGATACGCTTTTTTTGTCTTTTTCTATTAAACCCTTCACTATTCCTAATCACTCCATCTGTTTGGGAAGTTCTAGAAATTCGAGTCTTTTTCCGCTTACTTTCAACGCAAACAAACGACCGTCGATCCATCCATCTCACAAACAATCTAAACTGTTCATTTGAATCCAAAAGCACGGGAAAATCCAAAACGTTGTATTAAAAAAGAAAAAGCACAGAAACGAAACCAACACGCACGCATTGAGAGAGAGAAAGAAATCATCAAGAAAAAAAAACACAGAGAGAGCATTCCGAAGAAATGACACCAAAATGAATCGAACAGCATCATTTCGTATCCTATGTGGGCCGAAAGGCAGAAACTGTTGGAGGAGATATCCAATGATCCATATATTCAAAGATTGATAACCGAAGTACGAGAAAGAAAAGAGAAAAGAGAAAGAAAAGAAGAATAGAGAAGAGAAAAGAGAAAAATTAAATCAAATATCTATAACGATATTTTTTATTTCTAACGGTGAGAGACACGTCCTATAGGATAAATAAACAATTTCTTTGTTTTTTCCCATATTACTCAACAATTTCTTGGTTTTTTCTCATATTTTAATTACTCTTGTTAACTACATCATCGTATGAGTGTACTTTTTCGCTTTTTTGCAATTTTTATGTATAAAATATAAGCATGCAAATTTTGACGGGTTTATTCATTTCTTCATCTACACATGATATTCTCGTGTCAAAGAAAATCATACTTTCTTGATCTACCCCCGTTGTGGTAGGAAGAGGTGAGGTCATCTAAAGGACAGTAAAATCATACGGTTTTAATTTCCTTAGGAAGATGTGAGGTCATCTAAAGGACAGTAAAACCCTATGGTTTTAATTTCCTTATGTGTCAAGTCTAAAAGATGGTAATTTCGCGTGGTTCTTCATTCTTATATTTCTTATATCAGGCTCGAGCCACAAGTTCATCAAAAAGTGTAGAGAAAAGAATTCATCAGCATTAACACCAACATTGAAAGCACGTGAAATAAAAAAATATGAAGTGTTTTGCTAGTTTGTGCATTTATAACAAAAGTTAAACATATCCAAACATTCAGTATGTTTCCACAGTAGCAACAAACCTGTTGCAAGTCATGTAACAATTTTGTAGCAGTAGGCATGTCATAAACTGACTTCATTATCCCATCACCAAGTAAAGCTGCCGCCTCTTTAACATTTGGAGTAACAATACCAGTTATGGAAAGCAGCTCCTCACTGCATTCAGAAACAAAGAAATAAACACAATCAATACTCTACAGTTTTATTAACAGACTAGAACTTCTACACCTAGCCCTATCACTTCTCATCCTAATCAACCTTTCATTAACCCTCTAAATGTGCATCCTATGCAAACCAGGACCAAGAATGGTATTACTCTTCCTAAACGAAATCCCACACTTCTTTTGAATAGAGAATAATATTTGAATCATGCTCTAAAGTAATAGGAAAATAGAAGACACGATAAAATACATAAACAATAATGGAGTGCGAAAAAAATAAAACCATGCAAATAAAAAGAAAACTAAACATACATTTCTCTTCGTTTTTGCGCGTATAGCTTTCACGTGATCAGTTGAGTGCGTAAATTTATCGGGTTTCTTCCTCTCTCTCTTCTGTCACTTGTAAGAGGTGCTGGAGGAGTCGCTATGCCGCGCACACGTTGACGCACCTTTCTGAAACCATCCCTCCCCGCATTTTCATCCCCAATGTCGTTAACAATTTCCACATTGTCATTCAACTCAACCTCATTCTGCTCGAGTTGAATATTTGTTTCCTCAACCACCGGAATCCCATATGCTACAAAATCAATCACCAGCGTCACACATGATCACATTGTTAAAATTTGGCAAAACAAAAACAACATTTTCTTAATTAAAAACGTAATTATATATTCATAATATAACATGCATCGCTGATTACTTATCATTATTCATAACTAAAACATAACATTATTAAATATTTTACCTCCACTAGTGCTATACACAATATTGGGTGATTGGTGATCACATGTCGTCTCGAAAGAGGGTGCTTCAGTATCACCTGCCGTCTCGAAAGAGGGTGCTTCAGTATCACCTGCCGTCTCGGAAGTGGATGCTTCAATAGTTTGGAAGTTTTGTGCAAACTGCCTATCAATATCTTCTCATTGTCTCAGCTCTCTTTTAAAATGTTCTTTAAATTTGATGGGATGATTGTCTTTATTTCCCTTTGAAATAATCACTCTCATATCAATATCATCAAGTTCCGCGAAATGTTTTTGCTATAACATTTGGATAATGAGGCTCCACATAATTGTAGCAAAACAATGGGGTGACGATAGTTCGGTATTGAATCTGATCATGCAGGTCGGGAGGCAGCATTGGTGAGTATAGGGATGTCAGGTAATGGGGAATTCTTCTATATTCTGTGTAATAGGCAGCATTTGGTCAATATAGAGATGCCAAGTAATAGGGAATTCTTCTAAAAATTAAAATCAAAACCTACATAAGCTATAGAAATCATTTCTTACCTCATGATCCATATCCAGAAAGTTACGTATCAACTGAAACTTTTGTCCTAAATTATGATGGACTTTTCCGTGACGGTTTTTGCCGAGTGTGAAAAGATCCTTTATCAAATATGTCAATAGTGGCATATTAGGCATACGATCTTCCTCTGCAGTAACAGCAATAATATTGAGGATATTATGAAGTCCTTTAAAATAATAAAAGAAAAATCCCTATGAAAAAACAGTTGGTTAAAAAGTTATCAAACAAAGATAAGAAAGAAAAAAAAATATAAGAAAAAATATGCACTTACCATTATCAACCATACAAAGCCGTCAACTTTCTTATTACGTAAATGATTCTCCTTTAGACCTTGATATCGAAAGGCCAATAGTGCTGCTCCCCAAGCATAAGAATCCACTTCGTCCAATTTTTCAATAAATTGGAGGTATGTGGTTTTGCAGTTTTGGTCATCCCCACTTGGAACGATCAGACAAGACACAATCATAAGGAGGACAACTTTTATCATATCATCATCATTTTACTTAAATCACAGCAAATATTTTTTAACACACTTAACTTAAGTTTATTAACAGCAGGTAAGGAAAAAACCCGGTTAAAAGCCATAGGGTCTTTATTGCTTTCACATATAATTGTTCGGCCCGTAATGGGCAAGTTGGTCAAAAACAGAACGTCTTCCAATGAGACGTTCATGTTAATACCACAAACATGAAAACAATAGTAATTTTCTTGAAGTCCATAATAACTCATGAACATTTCAAACAATGATGTTGAAAATTCCGATGAGTTATCTTGGACAAGCTTTAAAACTCTTAATAATGTATAACCTTGACCCCTATTTTCTATTCTATTGTTAATTCTTGTTTTAAAATGTTCATATAAATCTTTCCATAGTTTGCACAAAGTATTTAGTTTAGATGATCCTTTTGTTGACATTTCCTGCAAAAGCAAAATCACTTGTATAAATAAGTAAACAAATCTGAACTTGTATACCCCTTACAAATTCGGATTTGTTTACTTATTTATACAAGTGATTTTGTTTTTGCAGGAAATGTCAACAAAAGGATCATCTAAACTAAATACTTTGTGCAAACTATGGAAAGATTTATATGAACCTTTTAAAACAAGAATTAACAATAGAATAGAAAATAGGGGTCAAGGTTATACATTATTAAGAGTTTTAAAGCTTGTCCAAGATAACTCATCGGAATTTTCAACATCATTGTTTGAAATGTTCATGAGTTATTATGGACTTCAAGAAAATTACTATTGTTTTCATGTTTGTGGTATTAACATGAACGTCTCATTGGAAGACGTTCTGTTTTTGACCAACTTGCTCATTACGGGCCGAGCAATTATATCTAAAAGCAATAAAGACCCTATGGCTTTTAACTGGGTTTTTCCCTTACCGTTCTGTTTTTGACCAACTTGCTCATTACGGGCCGAGCAATTATATCTGAAAGCAATAAAGACCCTATGGCTTTTAACTGGGTTTTTCCCTTACCTGCCGTTAATAAACTTAAGTTAAGTGTGTTGAAAAATATTTGCTGTGATTTAAGTAAAAATGATGATGATAGGATAAAAGTTGTCCTCCTTATGATTGTGTCTTGTCTGATCGTTCCAAGTGGGGATGGCCAAAACTGCAAAACCACATACGTCCAATTTATTGAAAAATTGGACGAAGTGGATTCTTATGCTTGGGGAGCGGCACTATTGGCTTTTCTATATCAAGGTCTAAAGGAGAATCATTTACGTAATAAGAAAGTTGACAGCTTTGTATGGCTGATAATGGTAAGTGCATATTTTTTCTTATATTTTTTTTTCTTTCTTATATTTGTTTGATAACTTTTTAACCAACTGTTTTTTCATAGGGATTTTTCTTTTATCATTTTAAAGGACTTCATAATATCCTTAATATTATTGTTGTTACTGCGGAGGAAGATCGTATGCCTAATATGCCACTATTGGCATATTTGATAAAGGATCTTTTCACACTCGGCAAAAACCGTCACGGAAAAGTCCATCATAATTTAGGACAAAAGTTTCAGTTGATACGTAACTTCCTGGATATGGATCCTGAGGTAAGAAATGATTTCTATAGCTTAGGTAGGTTTTGATTTTAATTTTTTAGAAAAATTCCCTATTACTTGGCATCCCTATCCAAATGATGTCTATTACACAGAATATAGAAGAATTCCCCATTACCTGGCATCCCTATACTGACCAAATGCTGCCTCCCGACCTGCATGATCAGATTCAATACCGAACTATCGTCCCATCAAATTTAAAGGCAATCATCCCATCAAATTTAAAGGCAATCATCCCATCAAATTTAAAGGCAATCATCCCATCAAATTTAAAGAACATTTTAAAAGAAAGCTGAGACAATGGGAAGATATTGATAGGCAGTTTGCACAAAACTTCCAAACTATTGAAGCATCCACTTCCGAGACGGCAGGTGATACTGAAGCACCCTCTTTCGAGACGACATGTGATCACCAATCACCCAATATTGTGTATAGCACTAGTGGAGGTAAAATATTTAATAATGTTATGTTTTAGTTATGAATAATGATAAGTAATCAGCGATGCATATTATATTATGAATATATAATTACGTTTTTAATTAAGAAAATGTTGTTTTTGTTTTGCCAAATTTTAACAATGTGATCATGTGTGACGTTGGTGATTGATTTTGTAGCATATGGGATTCCGGTGGTTGAGGAAACAAATATTCAACTCGAGCAGAATGAGGTTGAGTTGAATGACAATGTGGAAATTGTTAACGACATTGGGGATGAAAATGCGGGGAGGGATGGTTTCAGAAGGATGCGTCGGCGTGGGCGCGGCATAGCGACTCCTCCAGCACCTCTTACAAGTGACAGAAGAGAGAGGAAGAAACCCGATAAATTTATGCACTCAACTGATCACGTGAAAGCTATACGCGCAAAAACGAAGAGAAAGGTATGTTTAGTTTTCTTTTTATTTGCATGGTTTTATTTTTTTCGCACTCCATTATTGTTTATGTATTTTATCTGTCTTTTATTTTCCTATTATTTTAGAGCATGATTCAAATATTATTCTCTGTTCGAAAGAAGTGTGGGATTTCGTTTAGAAAGAGTAATACCATTCTTGGTCCTGGTTTGCATAGGATGCACATTTAGAGGGTTAATGAAAGTTGATTAGGATGAGAAGTGATAGGGCTATGTGTAGAAGTTCTAGTCTGTTAATAAAACTGTAGAGTATTGATTGTGTTTATTTCTTTGTTTCCGAATGCAGTGAGGAGCTGCTTTCCATGACTGATATTGTTACTCCAAATGTTAAAGAGGCGGCAGCTTTACTTGGTGATGGGATAATGAAGTCAGTTTATGACATGCCTACTGCTACAAAATTGTTGCTACAAAATTGTTACATGACTTGCAACAGGTTTGTTGCTACTGTGGAAACATACTGAATGTTTGGATATGTTTAACTTTTGTTATAAATGCACAAACTAGCAAAACACTTCATATTTTTTTTTATTTCACGTGCTTTCAATGTTGGTGTTAATGCTGATGAATTCTTTTCTCTACACTTTTTGATGAACTTGTGACTCGAGCCTGATATGAGAAATATAAGAATGAAGAACCACGCGAAATTACCATCTTTTAGACTTGGCACATAAGGAAATTAAAACCGTAGGGTTTTACTGTCGTTTAGATGACCTCACCTCTTCCTAAGGAAATTAAAACCGTATGGTTTTACTGTCCTTTAGATGACCTCACCTCTTCCTACCACAACGGGGGTAGATCAAGAAAGTATGATTTTCTTCGACACGAGAATATCATGTGTAGATGAAGAAATGAATAAACCCGTCAAAATTTGCATGCTTATATTTTATACATAAAAATTGCAAAAAAGCGAAAAAGTACACTCATACGATGATGTAGTTAACAAGAGTAATTAAAATATGAGAAAAAACCAAGAAATTATTGAGTAATATGGGAAAAAACAAAGAAATTGTTTATTTATCCTATAGGACGTGTCTCTCACCGTTAGAAATAAAAAATATCGTTATAGATATTTGATTTAATTTTTCTCTTTTCTCTTCTCTATTCTTCTTTTCTTTCTCTTTTCTCTTTTCTTTCGCGTACTTCGGTTATCAATCTTTGAATATATGGATCATTGGATATCTCCTCCAACAGTGTCTGCCTTTCAGCCCACATAGGATACAAAATGATGTTATTCGATTCATTTTGGTGTCATTTCTTCGGAATGCTCTCTGTGTTTTTTTTCTTGATGATTTCTTTCTCTCTCTCTCTCAATGCGTTCGTGTTGGTTTCATTTCTGTGCTTTTTCTTTTTTAATACAACGTTTTGGATTTTCCCGTGCTTTTGGATTCAAATGAACGGTTTAGATTATTTGTGAGATGGATGGATCGACGGTCGTTTGTTTGCGTTGAAAGTAAGCGGAAAAAGGAAAAGCGTATCAATTATGAAATAGTGTGATACATAGTAGTTTATCTTAAATTATTTAATTTTAGTAATCTTAATGGTTATAAATATTGTGAGTACGTGATTTCGATAACTTTTCTACTATTAATTCAATTTTGTAATAAAGTGAGCTAATTAATTCCAATACATTTTATTAATTGAAATTTAAATGATTTTTTTTTCACTAGTACCGAGTCTATAAAATTTTACAAAATTATTTGGATGTATGTAAATAATATTAAAAATGGTAAAATCTTAAATTATTTAATTTTAGTAATCTTAATGGTTATAAATATTGTGAGTACGTGATTTCGATAACTTTTCTACTATAATTCAATTTTGTAATAAAGTGAGCTAATTAATTCCAATACATTTTATTAATTGAAATTTAAATGATTTTTTTCACTAGTATCGAATCTACAAAATTTTACAAAATTATTTGGATGTATGTAAATAGTATTAAAAATGGTAAAAGAATAATTTGTACGCGGGAAGGATCTATATATGGGTACTGTTAATTGTGTTTTTGAGACATATGTTAAATAATCAACGAAAAGAAATTTTGAAAGAAAAATTAAAAAAAACCAAAAATGAAACGGTGCGTTTCATTTATAATTGAGATTCAATCTCAACCATTCAACATCAATGATCCAACGACCAGGACTTGTTGGTCAAGAAGTCTTATCTTCTTCAACCTTGGGACTCCGGCTAGGGCTCCGCCGGCTGCTCTGGCAGCCACGGCGGAGGATCAAGGACTTGCCACACGCCGTTGATCTGCTGCCTATTCACCGGTGTTGAAAAGGAGATGGGGGTGTACCTGCAAGACACTCCGATGCCAAAATTTGAGATTGGACAGAGTGACGGCAAATACAGAAAAGGTGTAAGAAGAGAATACATGACCCACTTGTGAAAGAGGGTATTTATATAGAAACTCCAGTGTAGGGCCAACGGTCATTTGAGTTGGGCTAGATGGTCAAGCCTAACCCAAGTGACTGCTCGGGCTTACGTGGCGTAGTGAAAACCAGAACGTGGTTTTCGCCCTAGTTCAACTGATCTGTGATCTCCGGAAAGTGGATTTGACATGTTCTTTCTGAGGTGGGCAGTTGGTTGGTGACGTGTACCGGCGGAAGGGAGCACGTGGAGAACGTGTGAAGGACATGTTGTTCTGCTCGACAAGGGAGGAGGTTCTGCCCGCGGAGGGACTATTGTCTTCCCGGCGGGGACCATGTGCTTGACGGATGTAGCCCAAGTTGGATTGGGCCTAACAGAGTATCATTGGGATGGGCCTGCCCGGTCAAGTTGGGGCCCAGCCAGAACAGGTTTTAAGTCTATGAACTTGATGACTTATCCCAAATAGAAATTTACATGAAGAGGAAATTTGTAGCCTTTTTCTAAGAATTGGGCTATAGGGTTGCCTTTTTTCCTACCGTTGTTGATGTAAGGCAAGCTTCAGGGAGAATCCTATGTACAGGGTCCCTTACTAGTCTTATCTTGGTTAGCCTTCACGTCTCGGTTTTAGTGGAAGTTCAGGACTATCTGGATCAAGTTGTGGTATAAAGTATTATACGTTCCTCGCCAGTCGTAACTACAGGGAACCCTACTACTAGGCATGTTGTCAAAGTAACTCAAAGGGAAGGGTTGTTTATTCGACGGCGGACACTCGATCAAGATTCGAGAAGGCTTGGTCCTGGTGTCTGTACAACATCGAACTTGGTTACGTTGACTCCTAGGTTCTGGCTCATCATGGTCCTCAAATGACTAGGAAGTGTCGATCCTCCATTCTTGAGGACAATCGCATGTGTTTTTCAATGAAAGATGAGGTTGTTCATCAAAAAGAGTTGATTGAAATGGTGTACTAAACTCGTCGAACGTTGATTACGTTGGCCTTTAGTGTTACTGGAATGGGAAATATCTGATTGCCCGATTATGTTGGCTTTAAACAATATGTGACCTTAATATGGAGGTAATCTTTACCTTACAAGCATGTTTTAATAAGTTGAGTTAAGTTTAACCCAAATTGTATAATTGTGTGCTCAGGTCAGATATTATCTGATGTTGGCTCATAAGAATTGCAAATATGCTACGTTTGATATTTTGGATTGGGCGAAAAGAAGTCTACAAAGTATCGAGTCTTTCCTTACATAGCTAAAGATAATTTGCAATACATATGTCTATCATTTCATTTGAGTCAACTTTTAATACAAATAGTTAAATACTAATCAATTTCATGATTGTTTGAATTACAAAATTATTGAAGTGTTGATCTAAATCCAAAATTGGATAAGAAAATTCAAAGTAATTAATTAACAAATACAAGGGAATGAAATGCAACAACTAAAGGATGAAATGCAACATCTCGAAACATAAATAAAAGTTTAAAGTGTTTGTATGGATATTGTATGTTACAATTTTTAAGAATTGTTAGATTTTATATTATGGATACTATGATGAATAATTATGGCTTCGACGCATAAAAATCAATGAAGTTTAAATTTTGAAACCATCAATTATCAAGTCATTTGAGTGAACTATCTAGTCATTTAATTGAACTATCAAATTATCTAATTAATTTGTACTTATAACTTACTTAATATTTTAATTAGTTGTATCTTGAAATACAAAAGTTAATTAGAGATTAAAAGTCCTATGTGTTAAAGTTGGTAATTCTGAATTTTTAGAATTTTGTAATCACTTTGTCGAGATTAAGGTTGTGCATAAATTTTCAATTGCACAATCGTGGAAGATATTTGGCACGAAGTTAAAATATAAAGGTTAAAATTCCCTTATGTTGATGATAAGAAGTAAATTAGTTAGGGTTATGGTCTAGATATTTGATTCACATAACCTTTCTTATTATTAAAAAAGAAAATATGAACCAAAATGATAAAAACAATTTGTTGATGATATTGTGGATGATTTGGTGTAGAAAAAGTTGGAAAATGCTAGGATGAAAAACACCATCAACTTTTGTTGGCGGTGGAAGAGCAACAAAAGCAAGGTGTGAGTAGTTAAGTTTAGTGCAAACAGAGTTCAACCAATTCGAGTTCATGTATCTCTGACATCGACTTCGCAAATTCACGAGCATGTTGCTGCCCCTAAAGCCCCTTTTGCCTTAGAAACTCATCCAGGCCCCAAAGGATGTTGTTGCTCCTATCGTTGTACTTTGCATAGATGTTGTTGCTCCTATCATTGTACTTTGTATGGATGTTGATGAAATATTTGCAACATACTTTGATCATTTGGTGTTAGAGAATGTATGTTGTCTATCAACTCCTTGTCCGTGGAGTACGGATAACAGCTACAACAAATGGTTTTATAGTGTCACACCTTTAAATGAAACAAGATGCAAAGAAAGATCCTTTGAAGCCAACTCATCAAGAGATCTTAAAGGAGACACGTGTAAGGGCATACCATGATGATATGTTACTACTATGTCGTTGCATTATAGCTATTTGGACGAGTTTGAGGAATGCACTCCTCAGATGGCCACTCTACATGACAACTTAGTAGAGCACCACATGTGTTGCAGTACCGACGACATAAGAGGAACATGTGCACCAAATATAATGGAATTTTATTTTGTACATTTTAACATTTTATATTATGGATTGTAAGATTAATTATGAGATGTATATATATGCATTAGTTCATCTATTTTGATCTTATTATTGAATGACAAATGCTTACGGTTTATTGTGGAATTAATTTATAAATAACGCATAATGTAAGATTTATTTTTTAAAATGACAAAATTCTCCTAACTTCCTGTCAAATGTCATGGTGTTAATCTGAATGTTAGAATCCAAACTTATGATACAGAGATTGGAATCCATGCCAACTTTTGACAAAAATTGGAGCCTCGATCATTTTGTTGTAGATTGGGCGCGTTTGAATTTTAAAATCTAAAATATAATGTCATTTTGGGATTTCCATAGGATCTAATCACTACATGGGATGTACCGAGCACCATTCATTCTTTTACTAATACTAAAATTAAGGTGGTAGTCAGGGAATATTAACACACCTTATAAATTTATATCATACTCTCGTGAAAATACAATAATATCCCAAATTTCAGAGATCTATCTCTAGACATACCCCAAATACATTAAATTTATGCGTAAGTAAGTCTCACCCTTATTTTGTAAAAAAAAAAGTCCAGAAATATACTTTTGAAATCAAAAAGCACACTTTCAAAAATTCTTGAACAACAATGACACACACGAAGAACAACAATGGCAACAATCTCTCTCCCAAAAATGTTTCTACATTTCCATTTCAATCTTTGAAAAACTAACCAAACAATGCTTCTAACATTTCGATTTCTATTCATTCTCTCTTTTAAATAACCCCTCTCCCTCAAAATGCTTCTACATTTATTTTTAATAGACATTACCAAAGATGAACTTCAACTAATGGATCATTTAACCATAAAATATTGGTATTGTTTACCCGAAAATGCAGATGAAAAAAGTAGCATGAGGTCTAGGGAAGAGAAGACGGTGAACAATAGCACAAGAATTCAAAAACAAAAATTGAAAAAAAATGCAAAGGAAAGTAGTAGGTTTCAAAAATGCATTTCTGGAATAAATTTATTCATAGAATTGAGACGTGACTCAAAAATGAATGGATTGAGTGTGCATGGGTGCATCCGAAAATATATTTTCAAAATCAGATGGGTATTTTTCGAATTTTCATATAGTGTTTTTCTACCATTTAGGGTGGATTAGTAAGTTAAAAGTGAACATAAATGAATAGGAAAGTCTATTTTGGTATGTCCAACGTGATTCCATTAGTGAATGAATACTTTGAGGGGGAAATTTTCTGATTTCATTTCAAACTTTTAAGTCAAAACTGTCACATTTTTTCAGTATGTTACTTAGTATCCATAGATTTGTATAGGAAATATTTAAAACATTTATTGAACACAATGTGACAGTTACGCAGTTTGTATGTACTAACAGAGATTCGTAACACTAATTAAGATTTCCTTCTATCTTTACTATTATGTAAATATGTAAATATTTAACTACTTATTAGATGATTAAAGAAGAAAATTAAAGGGACCAAACATAATGAAGAAAATTTTGAAAATTTGTAGTCCTGGTATAAGTCTAAGGAAGGCAAAAAGTAAGTTTGCAAAAAAAAACACATAATGATATCCAAAAATAAAGTAGAAGATGGGAAAGAGCATATACCGCCGGTAGCAGAATAACACTGAGGCTGAACAGGCCGATTAGCCTGGGGGCTAGAAGGTGACAGTAACTGCATTTCAAAAGCTTTGACATAAGTCCCATCGTGCAACTTAAACACTGCCCGTCGAAGAGCAAACACGGCAGCCTTGTTCTTGGAGAAGCTACAGCTTTGAAGACCACTGCCATATGGAGCAATGGCCAACTGCTTGATGAAAGCAACTGTTTCGGCAGGTCCAAAACCATTTTTTTCCTTCCTGGTCTGAGCTTTGGAATAGATTCCAGGGTCATAGTCTGGCACGTGAACATAAAAGTACCCTTCAACATTGGTGGGGCAAAATGGAATAAAGATAATCTCAAATGTGTTATATCATTTTTTTATTTATGATTTAAATTGAAACTTAAACAAATTATAAAGTTATATAGATTCCAATAGTATGGTTTTAAATGAGTATATGTTATCTCAAAAGAGAAAGATGAATTAAAACAGGCTAAAAGATTAATGTAGCCTTTAGCTGAGCAGTTAACACGAGAAAAAAAAAAAGAAAAAAGAAAACCTATTTTGATCTATCCCATTGAATGTATATTCACAACCTTTTTGGGGAACATACAAAAAGGAAAGAGAAAAAGCTATTTTGATCTATCCTATGAGAATGTAAATTCGCAACAATTTTTGTGAATGCTTTGAGAAAATATGCAGTTTTCATTTTTTGTTTCCACTATTAATTAAAAACTACCATGTTGTTTTCAATCAGTAAACTGCATCCAAAGATTTGAATAGGAAATACTGAAAACAACATGACAGTTAAGCAAATTCTGTGTCCTAAAGCAGAGATTCTTTACTATAATTAAGATTTCCTCCTATCTTATTACAATATAAAGATCTAACTAATTAGATGATCACAATGTGTGGTATCATCTTTTATTCATTGATTCAAGTTGAAACTTAAACAAATTATGAAGTTGTATAGATTCCAATAGCATGGTTGTGGTATCTCAGAGAAAGAGGAACTAAAAAGGATAAAAGATTAAGGTAGGCTTCAGCAGTTAACATGTGAACAAAAAATGAAAGGGAGACCCTGTTTTGATTTGTCTTATGTGAATGTAAATTTGCAACCTGATGTTAGTTAGACTAAATCTTAATCTACTCCTTTAATAAAACCTAATAAAAACTTTGAAGAAGTGTATAGGTGATAGTATAAAGGTAAACAGTGGGTATTCACTAAAAAACATATGATATTAAAAATTAAAGTGGAAGATGAGAAAGAGCATATACCATTAGCAGGATGATTCAGATGTTGAACAATAGGATTGGCCTTAGGGTTAGAAGGGTGCAATGGTTGCGCTCCAACAGCCTCAACATTAGTCTCTTTATGCATCTTAAACACTGACTGTCGAAGCGCAGCAGCCTTATTCTTAACAAAGTTACAGCTTTTGCGATTGACCCAATGTCCAGCAATGGCCAATTGCTTCATGAAAGCAAGTATTTCAAGGGGTCCAAAACCATTTTTTTCCTTCATGTTCTGAGATTCAAAATGCATTACAAGTTGAACAAGAGGAATAGCCTGAGGATTAGAATGACACAATGGCTGCATTCCAACAGCCTCAGCATGAGTCGCATCATGCAACCCAAACACTGCTCGTCGAAAAGCAAAAACGACGGCCTTACTCCTAGCAAAGTTACAGCTTCTGTCATCGCCACCATGTGGAGCAACAGCCAATAGCTTGATGAAAGCAAGTGTTTCAGAAGGTCTAAAATCATTTTTAGCCTTCCGGATTTGAGCTTCAGAATAGATTCCAGAGTCATAATCTGGCACTTGAACAGAAAAGTACCCTTCAACACTGGTTGGAGCAAAATTATCAGGGTTCCTACATCTACACATTAGGCCAAGAGCACTTCTCCTACTTGCTTCATCAACTGCATCTTCCACTGCATTGGAGAAAGATTTTGAGCTCAGCTGCTTCGATTTCTCAGCAAAATTCGCATCAAAGGGGATAAGTTGACTTGGATCAAACCAACAGTAACTACTATCACCAAAGAAAGCCACCAACACAAACCCTTCCTTCTTTGTAAGTTGCGCTGAAGAAGATGCAAAAGCCTCGTTGAATATGAATCCAGGCCACCACGGGTACGATTTCACCTTCCCCAAACCAAATCCCCAACTTCGAAATTGTGTCCTAGATTCCTTGTCATTCCACTATCTCTCTCAGAACCTACACAATCATCAAGTTCAGATAACAAGACTTACCATCAGAACCAAGAAATTTCACTACTTAGGTTACTCTACCTGACACGTGCGATTCAGCGTGGTTGTTGATTAGGTCGGAGCGATCAACGGCGGAAGTTGCGGTTGCAATTCTCGCATAGTCCTCGGAAAAAACCCTAACCCTAAAACTTTTCGTCGAATTGAGCGCTGGCAACATGGAAATGCGTTCGTCGCAAGGCGAACCAAGCTCCGTCGACAACATGATAGCTTGACGGTTATAGAGATTCGAACCGACTAGCGGTGGTTTGGTATCTGTGATGATGGGTAGTGAGTGGTGTATAAAAAAGAGGTGGGAAATGGAGAAACTGAAAAAGAATTAGGAAACATACCATAAAGTGTGTGAGATGGAAAATCTTACCCCTGTGAGACCAAAACGAGTGAGCTTGTGAATCTGAAAGTTGAATTAGATGTTAAAACGCATGCTCGGGAGAATGAGCGAGAGAGCGGATAAATGCTTTTGAATTTGGGATCCCTAGTTCCTCACCATTTTTCTTGTTTTTTTTTTAACAAAGATTATTTCTTATACTTTTCGGTAAAATATTTTTAAAAAATAGTTTTTAGTTTATTTCTTATACTTTTCAGCTCTGAAAATATTATGTTTGGTAACTCTTTTTATATTTTAGTTTATAGTTTTTTATTAGCTTTTAACCTTTTTTTTCAAAAGTTATTTGAATTAATTTTTGAACTTATACCTTTTAATTTATGACTTTTTATTTTATTTATGTTTTTGATATTTTATCAAAAATTTATTTTTATCATTTATATTATTATAATTTAAATTAAAATAGTTGTTTTTTAGTTGAAGGAATAAGAAAGATTTGTTATTATTTCTATCGAATAAATTCATGATGCAATTCATCCATTATTTTATAATAACCAGTTTTAACAAATTAAATACCAAATAAACCAATATTTCAAAATTATTAAGAATGTAATCGTGTTTCAGAAAGAAGGAAAGAGGAATCGTCATTGTGAGTGGCGAATGCATTCTCTTTAACACATATGCGTCATTTCAAATGGTTCATGCTTGTATGTGTCGTCGTTAGAGATTTCCAATTGCGCATACATTCATGCATTAAGTGCATGCGTCATTTCAAATGGCGCATCCTTAATATTTTATTTTGTTTTTAATTTTGATAATTTTAATTATTCATAATGCATGCGCCAATCTAAATGGTGCATATGTATTATTTTTCAATCCATGCGCCGTTTCAAATGGTGCATATGTATCATTTTTGAATGCATGTGTCAATTCAAATGATACATGCTCTTTGGAATGAACATAAGCCAATGCAAATAGCGCCTCATTGTAAGTCTAGTATGTATCCGCCATTTTGATTGACGTCTTATTTTCTTCTCCAAACTAAACATGGTTAGTTTGGTAATTGTTGCGGTGGAAATAGGATTACAAACTATTAATGAGTTTGAATCGCAATTCAATTCACAACCGCTCTTTGATTTATCCGAAGGAAAAGGTCAAAAGAGGGAAAACCTATTTTTGCATCGTAAACACAATGCGGGGAAAGATCTAGGGTTCGGGGGTTGGTTAAATTTAGGGAAGGTATTAGCACCCTAAACTTCTGTAGTACTCTACAGGAACCTTTTGTTCAGATGTTTACTATTTGCTTTATTTATTTGCTTAAGGTATATGTACAAAGGATTAAAAGTGAGAAAGGAGACCTAAGGGGTTAATTCTAAGTTTACTCGGCAAGACATCGCATCTTGTGCCTACATATCCTTACGGGAATGGAATCAGAGTAACTGTAGTTCCCCTCAAAAGGGAGGTTAGAAACGTCTTGATTGTGGTCAAGGTCTCAAGGGGAATAAACGCATCTTAAGGACACGCTTACGTAGAGTGTAGAAACTCCAAATCTCTACGTTGAATTGTTAAGTGAATTAGGGTTAGGTTAGGGATTTCGCGGCGGGAAACCCTAAAATGAGCGCGGCGGCTCTTTGACCTAATGCTAGGGGTAAAATTGTAATTTGGCGGCGGCAAGGCATTTGTGAAAATTAGGGTTTATGAGGTTGTAAGGGTTTGAAGTTGAGGACTATTGACACGGCGGCCAAACGGCTAGACCTAATTCCCCCGGAGGTGTGCAATGTAACAGAATAATGGTAACGGCGTGAGATAATTGAATCATGCAAACAGGAACTTAAAGACAGAAATTAAAGCGCGATTGTTAGGGTTCGCGAGGTTACATGAGAGGAGCAGATACAATATGATAGTGAAATTTAAATAGAACAATAATGAAATAAATAACAGTAAACGCAATAAACTGCAAAACGAACAAACAACGTCAGGGGGCAGAATTAAAAGGATTATCAGATGGTGAAGAAGTGAAATTATGTATCTTTTTGTGGTTTTATTTTATGATATAAACTTTAAATTAAAATATGATTTTTTAATATTAATTTTCTCAAATCCTAAAAAAAACTATTTTAACCTAATTTTTATTATTTTTTAAAAAAAAATGGATTTTAATATTATTTATTAAAAAAAAAAGATTTTTTGTTTATTATTATAAAAAGGTTTTTTAATTTTATTTATTTTAAAAAAACAGTTTTAATATTTACTATAATATTAATTATAAAAAACAAAAAAATAAAAAAATGAAAATGAAAAATAAAAGGGGTTGGGCCGGTAATCACTTCCAGACCCAACCCGGTTGATGCAAGTATAACAAAACACCACAACTAGGGTTCCCAAAACCCTAATTACTCCGCGGCGCCGTTCTTCAATTCCTCTTCTTTTTCCTCGCTGCGATTCTCTTTCTCTTTACAATTCCTGAAAAGAAAACACACAAGAATATGTGAAATGAGCGATTCAACCTTTAGCTAGGGTTCGAGCGATCTCGTTGAACTCGTGATGGTGGTGATCGGTGGTTGTTAATGATCAACGGAAGCGATGATGACGTCCGTTCTGATCTTCGAAGGGAAGTATTTGCTCGTCGTGGCTTTAAACGGCGCCGGTGAATCCTCTCCACTTGGATTGCTTTGTTTCGAGGATGGATGTGATGGTTTCTAAGTCTTTTCTCTCGTTGCCGCCCAGCCAGCTCTCTTTCGGTCTCTCTCCGTCTTTCGTCTAGGGTTTTCTTACGAGGTGATGTCCTTCCTTTTATATCTTCTGATTCTCTTTTGGGCCTTTGATAATAGTGGATTTGCGTTATTTTTCTGAGATTGGATCGCGATTTTGTGATACAATTTGATTTTGTGGAACTTTTGTGAACCAACATTATTTCGATCTAATTGGACATTTGATAAGATTTCCTTCCATTTCTGGATTTGATTGAGATACGAAATTTGTTGTGTCTGTTTTAGATATCCATTGTGAACTGATTTGGACTGCTTACTCTTTTGCAGATGTGGACTTTCTTTTGATGCCCCTTTGATCTTTGGACTGGTCTTTTTTGATATCCATCTTACTTGATGGGTTTTCTTGACATTGACCCTCTTGGCTCGTGTGACCTGTTCTAACATCCAATTTTTTGTGCAGTTGTGACATGATTTAGTCGCTTATTCTGGTATAGTTTTACATGTAACCTGTTTCTTCTGATAAACTGACATTCGGTTATCGTTACCAACTGGGACACACTTACCTTTCTTTTTCTTATTTCAGAATGGTGCTAACGCTTTGGTTGAATCCAAACTGCCGAGAAGGTTACGCGGTGATGATGACTTTAGGGTCTGAACTGCTATTGTGTGGTTGCTTTCGATTATGGTTGACGGCTTCGTCTGAACCTGTATTAAACGCCATTGCCAAGTGGTTTTGGTTGCGTTGCCTTAGCGATGATGACCTTCGGGTCTGAGCTGATATTTTTGAGTTGATAATTCGCACGAATTTGCAGTTCGACGTTCGGTAGGGAGTTGGTAACGGCTTCGGCCGTGGCTCTCCCGGCCACTCGAATTCTCACGCCCAATGATGGTTAAACTGAGGGCTGAACCCCTGTTCCATCCATTTTGATACCTCGATTCTTCTTTGTCTGAACTGAAACTCATATCTCCTTTTCCTGAACTGATAGGTGAATGTGAGTTTATCTTGCTCTTGTGATTGAGTTTGCATTTCCCGTTGTGGTTTGTGAACTGGACCTCGGCCCTCTCTTGCTTTCGAATTGACTTGAACCTGATTCTTTTGATGTACTTGCCATTCTATTTTCGGATACTGATGCTTTGACTTTTGCAGAGGAATCACTTGCGGATTTATTGGCTCATTTTCAGATTTGGTTTGTCTGTGGATTCAGTTTTTTGATACGGTTTGACCCTGTTACTGATACGTATTGGTTTTGTTTGGATTTCCAAGCTTTTGAGACGAGCCATATTCGATGTGCTTTGGATTTACCATTTGATTCTGCTCATTTCTGGAATTCCTCTGATACAATCCTGGTCATTGTTGTGGATCTGTTGGCTCGTTTCCAGACTCGGATAACCTGTTTTTTCGATACAGTCTCGGACCCGCACATGTTCACCACTATTTTCTTATGATGATTCTTTGCAGATGTTGGCCTACGGTGATGCTTTTGTCAGTAATTTTGTTTGTGTTTTTCTCGACGGAATTGATGCTTAGATTCTTCTCTTGATATTCACTTTTATGCTTAACCAACTTGATTAAACTTATGAACTTTATTTGGTACAATTTGATTTCAGTGACATTCAGTTTGGTGTTGATGGTGTGGTTCTTTTTTCGGCGCATAATCTCAGTCCCTTTGAGCTAATATCTGCTCATTTCCATCGTTTCAGGGCTGGAGTATTTGGATTCACAAACGGTTTGATGATTGGGGCTGTGATGTTGCTAAACTGAGCCTACATGATGGCTGCCTCTGATTGTTTCTATTGTGCACCTTCAGTTTGTATTTCCAATTACTTTTGGCTGTGAAACCGTTTCGAGAAAAAAAAGCCACATATTTACTTGATAGGCTGCTATATTTACTTGATGGTCCCTTCAGAATCCACATTTGCGCAAATCATTTCGGCTCGAAAGCTTCCTTTATCTCTCTCTTTTTCGGTTGCCCCTTAAATAAGAACTGTATTACCTGATTTGACGCCAATGGTGCGGATCGGTAACGGGGGTAGGATGCGACTTCGGTCGTGCCACTCCCGGCACTCGATGATGATGATGTTCTGAGAGTGTCAAAGATAACTTCTAACCCTTTCTTGCTTCTGTTTTGTTTTCCTATTCTTTTGCAGGTGATCGGGAATTTCGTGGAGTACTCAAGGGAAGGATACCATGAAGAAGCCTTAGGAGTTTTTAGGATTTAGGATTTTCTTGGAATAGATATTCCATGTAAAAAATGTAATCCTTTTGTAGATGAATGAAATGAATTCAAAAGTTGTCTTGGTCCATTCCATTTGTAAATCAAATATTTATGAAATGAAATTCAACAATATTCATTTACTTCTCAATTGAAATCTCACATACTTATGAATACCAAATTTTGAAATTATTTATATTTACTTCTTAGTTGTAAATTATAAATATTTATGAATAAAAAATTCACAAATATTTGAATTCACTTCCTAATTGTAAAGTATAAACATTCGCGAATGATATTCACAAATATTAAACTTCCACTTCCCTTTCCGTATTAGACAGTATTATGAACGATACTCACCATCTTTGTATCTTTTGACCATTTTAACCGCAACCTGATTAACTCCAAATAAATTCCAAATAATCCCACTTATTGTATGTCCGAAATGCTTTATGGATGAACACAAAAACTACTCAAACGGTCTTAGAACGAAACCATGGGCAACGGATGGCCCACATTCAAATATGTTCCTGACCAATTTCCCGGTAGTAATGACGCCTTGATATAATCAAACCATGTGATAGAAATAGTGTCTCAAGTGTCTCAAAGCTTAGTAACAGCCCGTCTTCAAAGAATTAGCGGAATCCACGTAAAAATGACCAAAATACCCCTGGAACCAATCCTGCAAAACAAACACCTCCATGACTTGATAGTGGTTAGCAGATGCACAGATGAGATGCTATGCAAAATGACTGACTAAATATAAGGGTAAAATTTGGGGTATTACAGTTGCCCCTATTTAAATAGCTACACCGGATGATTTGAGTGACGGAGACTCGAGGAATCATGGTGGAGGGATTTAAATATAGATAACCGAAAATTTTGCCCTTATATGCGGCGATATGCAATGCTATAGACAAAACGAGAACAGACTAATGCAGACGATGCCATGAATATGATATGATATGTATGCTGGAATGATGAATGCGAAAATGTTGACGAATATGACGACGCGAGGACAGATGTTACGAGAAGAACACACTGGGAAAACAACACGCTGGGACACAGTACAACACTGGGGGATTCTAAAATGATGGTCAACTGGTGCGAACACGACCAATTGTCATTTTTAGAACTGGAACGGGATTCTCAAATGGAGATGGTACCTATGAGGCAGCCTCCACTGGGGAATCTAAAAGTAAAACTGGATCATGTACGACTGCAAGATCGATTACAGAATGCTGGAGCATTGAGCAAAGAATAACATCCAAGCTTCTGTAAACTACCTCTCGTGACAGGATCAAACGGATTTTTCGGGGAATCCGTAGCAAATATACAGGGTAAAAACCGGTTGTATGCCAAAATAAATGGACTTTAAGAATAAGATCCTTAAATGGAGATGACACTTATGAGACGACCTCCACCTGGGGAATTTTCAACAATAAAACTGGACCTACACGACTGCAAGATCGGTTACAGAATGCTGGAGCATTGAGCAAAGAATAACATCCAAGCTTCTATAAACTATCCTTCGTGATGGGATTGGACGGACTTTTCGGAAATCCGTATCAAATATACAGGGTAAAGACCGGCTGTATGCCAAAATAAATGGACTTTGATGGGAAATGCCCTGATAAGCTTCTCGAGGGAGAACTGTCACTTATCGTTGGAAGGGACTTACATGCCAAAATAAATAAGCACTCAAATAAAGAGGCTGTTGCTTATCTGATATATAAATCTTCTCATATTTAAGGTCGGAATATGATTCAGATTCTTCTTTTACTAAAGGGTAAATGAACATCTTCATACTTTAAGATCTGTGCTCTCCTGAATATGATTCTGCTCCTTCTTTTACTAAAGGGTAAATGAACTTCTTCATACTTCAAGATCTGTGCTCTCCTGAATATGATTCTGCTCCTTCTTTTACTAAAGGGTAAATGAACTTCTTCATACTTCAAGATCTGTGCTCTCCTGAATAAGATTCGGTTCAAACCTCCCCATACTTCAAGATGACAAGGAAAATGGAAGCCCAACTGCTCAATGGAGATGGCCATTTGCTGCGAGTCATAACGAAGATAGGATCAGCTTCTCAGGCGAGAAATGTCGCTTATTTGCAAGAGTGGCAATAATAAGCTTCTCAGGTAAGAACTGCTTGTAGAGGTGATAACAAGTAATAATGATGATAAGCTTCTCGGCGGAGAACTGTTGCATACCGTTGCTGAAGACTGTTACGATAAGCTTCTTAACCGAGAACTGTTGTTGATCGATTGTAAAATGTTGTGATAAGCTTCTCTGGTGAGAACTGTTGCTGATTGATGATAGGCTTCTCAAGCGAGAACAGTCGCATACCGATGTTGTAGGATGTAAGATTGTAAGGTGTTATACCGATAGGCTTCTCAGGTGAGAACTGTCGCATACCGACGCCGTAAGATGTACTGATAGATTTTCCAGGCGTGAACTGGTGTGTACCTGTAAAGGATTGTGATTGATTTTCTTGAAAGATAGTGCAAAATAAATGCACATCCGGGTACAGTGATAAGCTTCTCAGGCGAGAACAGTCGCGTATCATGCCAAGGTAGGGTGAAAATCTTTAGACGGTGCAAAATAAATGCACGTCTGGTTGGGCTCAGCGACCGCCAAGACTGAGATTCAATCTAGGATCGAGCTAGAAAGAAGACTGGTAATCAAGACTCCATCGAGGGAATGAAATCGAAGGGTAAATATCTTATCCTGGCGAGGAAAGATAGCTGAAGTAACCGTCATCCACGAGGATCGAGCTCTGTGGGGAAACTGGAAACACCTATGTATTTTATGCTTAGGGCTGACAATCTATTTGGAGAGAACGGACGAACCCCAGTTACTCGGCGGTAACAACCAATGATGGTGAGACACAATGAACTTGTGAACGCTAACGTATATGTTACTGCATATGTTAATGTGAATGTATGTTAATGTCTATGTAGTTAAATATGCAGGATGTAATGGAATGAGTATGTAATGAGTATGTGAAATGAATATATGAAATAGGCATGTGATGCTTATGCCCTTGCGTATGCCGACGAAACAGACTAGAGACGGGACGAGAGATGAAATAAACATCTCGAAGGAGATACCCTGCGTTCTCTGCAACCAATACGTCAATCATGGGTGAGAAGGATCAATGGTCGAACCAAATCTAGTTTTAAAGTTCTGAATTCTCTGGGGGAGAAGGTAGTCTGCTTGGGTGCACAGTATCACGTCTTCACATGGGGGGAAGAAAACCTGAGGGACACTTTCGAGTTACCCAAGAAAAAGTTGTCAGCTTATAGTCTCGCTGGGGACTGCGTCAGAGCAATGGTTTAAAAGTGTTTCTGCAACAACGAGATTTTTCGAGGAGTGAAGAGATCCTTCCGAAATTTCGACTAATCAAAGTAATTTCTTATATTTTCGATTGCGTTTTCGAAGAACAGTTTTAAAAATTTTCAAGGCACCTTTCATTTTCAAAAATTTTAAAAATAAATGGCATTTTGCATAACAATAGAAACAAGAGTAATGCACCAAGGAATGTAAGTAACAAGATGGTATCTTTTATTAAAGGATGGCAGCTTGCTGAGGGCATAGCTCCACAGATGATTATGCTTTGAAATTGGCAACGTGAGGAAATGTTACATTGAATCCAACGACACCTACTGACACTAATAACTAAGACTAATCCAGAATCTTGCTTTGGACGAGGATGAACGAACTGGAAAATGGCTCTCATGTGGAAAGCGTATTCGCGATGATCGGTGTTTTCTGATGCAATAAAATGCCCTCGTCCCTAACTTTTGCCTGGACCGCCCTTTCAGGTTTTCAATCCACCGGGACGCTCTTTTTTGCCTAAGTCGCCCTTTCGGGTTTTCAACTTAGCGAGCTTTTTATTATTATTACTTTTTCTAACCCTTACTTTTGCCTAAGTCGCCTTTTTTCAGGTTTTCAACTTAGCGGGTTTTTAGGCATAGTATTTTCGGACTGCATCAGAATTCACGGGATGTGCAAGCTCTTCTCCATCCATTGTTGTAAGTATCAGAGACCCTCAGGAGAAAACGGTCTTTACAACAAATGGGCCTTCATAATTGGGCATCCACTTTCCACGCATATCTTTATGCACTGGCAAGATCTTTTTGAGTACGAGCTCTCCTTGACGGAACTCACGGATACGAATCTTCTTATCAAATGCTCTTTTCATCCGTTTCTGATATAATTGCCCATGGCACATAGCTGTCATGCGTTTCTCGTCGATGAGATTCAACTGATCCAGTCTGTCTTGAACCCATTCCGCTTCCTCAAGTTCAGCTTCCATCAACACCCTTAAAGAAGGTATCTCCACTTCGATGGGGAGTACGGCGTCCATTCCATACACCAATGAGAAAGGTGTTGCCCCTGTCGAAGTTCGCACTGAGGTCCTGTATCCATGCAAAGCAAACGGTAACATCTCATGCCAATCTTTGTAAGTCACGACCATCTTTTGCAGGATTTTCTTGATATTCTTATTCGCAGCTTCAACGGCCCCATTCATCTTAGGACGGTACGGAGAAGAATTGTGATGTGTGATCTTGAAACTGTCACACAACTCTTTCATAGTCTTGTTATTCAGATTGGTGCCATTGTCAGTTATTATCCGACTTGGAATTCCATAACGGCAGATAATTTCTTTCCTGATGAAGCGGGCAACCACTTGCTTAGTCACGTTGGTGTAGGAGACAGCCTCTACCCACTTGGTGAAATAATCAATAGTAACAAGGATAAAACGATGACCATTAGAAGCCTTCGGCTCGATTGCCCCAATCATGTCAATGCCCCACATTGAGAACGGCCATGGTGAAGACAAAACATTCAACGGCGAGGGAGGT
This sequence comes from Lathyrus sativus, assembly GCA_963859935.3. NCBI lineage: Eukaryota > Viridiplantae > Streptophyta > Magnoliopsida > Fabales > Fabaceae > Lathyrus > Lathyrus sativus. The sequence goes on along the minus strand of OZ012741.1, from coordinate 384,302,944 downwards.
ACATGCATTTTATCAGCGTAAATTTGGCACTTATGGCATTTTCTAGCGTATTGGATGCAGTCAGCTTCCATAGTTAACCAATAATATTCAGCCCTTAACATCTTCTTGGACATAGCATAACCATTGGCATGAGTGCCGAAGGTCCCCTCGTGAATCTCTTGCAGTAACATGTCCGCTTCCCGTTTATCAACACATCTGAGCAAAACCATGTCGTGATTTCTTTTGTATAACACACCATTATTGATAAAGAACTTTGAAGCCAGTCTTCTCAATGTTTTCTTGTCCAGACCGGTAGCCCCATCGGGATACTCTTGCTTGACTAGATATTTCTTGATGTCATGAAACCAAGGCTTTTCATCCACCTCATCCTCTTCAACTACTTGACAATAAGCGGGCTCAACTTTGCGTTCAATATGAATAAGAGGTGCTTCATTAACGAACTTAACTTTCCACATGGACGCTAACATGGCTAAAGCATCAGCAACGTGATTCTCAGATCTAGGAACATGCTCGAACTCTATCTCGTCGAAATACTTAATCAGCTCGACAATGTAGTCCTTGTAAGGGATTAACTTCTCATTCTTCGTTTCCCATTTGCCTTGTACCTGGTAAATAACCAAGGCTGAGTCACCACTTACTTTGAGAAGTTTGATTCGGAGGTGAATTGCTGCTTCGAGGCCTAGAATACATGCTTCATACTCTGCGATGTTATTAGTACACTCAAAGTCTAACCTTGCTGTAAACGGAGTGAATCCACCTTTTGGGTTCATCAAAACGGCGCCTATACCATGCCCATTGAAATTCGAGGAACCATCAAACATCATCCTCCACCAAAGACCTGGTTCTGGACCTTCGCTCGGATCTGGCTCTTCACAATCTCTCTTGATCAACAAAATATCCTCATCAGGAAAGTCAAACTTAAGAGGTTCATAATCTTCAACTGGCTGATCTGCAAGATAATCCGATAAGATACTACCTTTAATTGCCTTCTGGGGTACATACTGGATGTCATATTCGGATAACAACAAGTGCCAACGGGCTAGCCTCCCAGTTTGAGCAGGTTTTTCAAGAATATACTTGATCGGATCCATTTTAGAAATCAACAATGTAGTATGACAGATCATATATTGCCGGAGGCGCCTAGCGGCCCATGCCAACGCACAACAAGTTTTCTCCAATGGTGAGTATCTGTTTTCACAATCGGTAAACTTCTTGCTCAGATAATAAATCGCATGTTCCTTTCTTCCAGTCTCATCATGTTGCCCAAGCACACAACCCATAGACTTCTCAAGAACAGTAAGGTACATAAACAACGGTCTTCCGGGTACGGGAGGAATCAGAATAGGGGGGGGTCTTGCAAATAATTCTTAATTTTCTCAAACGCTTTCTGACAATCAGGGTTCCACTCAACCGTCTGCCCCTTACAAAGCAATTTGAATATCGGCTCACAAGTAGCGGTCATGTTAGAGATAAACCTGGAAATATAATTCAGACGCCCCAGAAAACCTCTAATTTGTGTCTCAGTTTGCGGAGCTGGCATATCTTGAATGGCTCGGACCTTGTCAGGATCTACCTCAATCCCTCGTTGACTAACAACAAAACCAAGCAATTTTCCAGATCTGACACCGAAGGTACATTTAGCAGGATTCAACTTCAACTGATATTTCCTGAGTCGTTCAAACAACTTCACCAAATGGTCTAGATGTTCCTCTTCACTCTGAGATTTGGCTATCATATCGTCCACATACACCTCGATCTCTTTGTGCATCATATCATGGAAAAGAGTTGTCATAGCGCGTTGATAAGTTGCCCCTGCGTTCTTCAAACCGAAGGGCATGACTTTGTAGTAAAAGGTCCCCCAAGGAGTAATGAAAGTAGTCTTCTCTCGATCATCGGGGTCCATTTTGATCTGATTATAGCCAGAGAAACCATCCATAAATGAGAACAACGCAAAACTGGTTGTATTGTCTACAAGTGTATCAATATGCGGCAGAGGGAAGTCATCTTTTGGACTTGCTTTGTTCAGATCCCTGTAATCCACACACATCCTAACTTTACCATCTTTCTTGGGCACTGGCACAATGTTGGCAACCCAATCTGGATATTTTGCAACTGCCAAGAAACCTGCATCTAACTGTTTTTTAAACTCATCTCGAATTTTCAAAGCCATGTCGGGTCTCGTTCTTCGAAGCTTTTGTTTGATAGGTGGACAATATGGCTTAAGTGGCAACTTGTGAATAACAATATCTGTGTCTAAACCAGGTATATCTTGATACGACCACGCAAACACATCAATATATTCTTTTAACAACTCAATCAACCCCTGCTTAACCTCTTTCCCAAGCATTGCACCAATCTTGACCTCTTTCTTGTTTTCATCTGTACTAAGATTAATTAAGTCCACCTGCTCTTTATGCGGTTGAAGCTCTGTGTACTCGTACTCAATCAATTTTGTCAGTTCAGCGGGTACTTCAAAATCTTCTTCACCCTCGTCTTCAGCTTGATTGATGGGTGCATCCCAGTCAGGAGTGTTAATAAAGTCATTGGATCCAACAAGGTTTGCGATGTCTCTGCATGATGGAAGGCTTACTTAATTAAAATGCTCGAAGATATGCAAGATAAGATGCTATTTTTTTGTTTTATTTTTTTTTGAAAAAAATTGCCAACTTCATTTTTTAAAGGTGAAAACGAAAAACGCAAATGAACCAAAGCGGAATTGAATAAAATGCCTTTATTAATATCCTTTTAAAAGTGAAAGGTGGCCCAACAAAAACGACCCTGTAGCCTTGGGCAGAGCTACGAATTTTTTTATTTGAAAACATAAGTGAAAAAGCTAAAAATTACTTTGATAATGGAAAAATAACAGGGATCTCTACGGCCTCCCAGCTGTTCAAAGTTGCATCACCCTTAAACACCAGGTTGCTCAGATCTTCATCTTCCTCACAGTCACTGACGGCATTAACTTGGAATCCTCCGCTGACGAATACCTCTTGGATAACCTTCGGACGCCCTTCGACAGTTGTGGCAGCTCCATTCTGAGTTGGTTTGTAACCCAACCCAAAGCGATCAGCCTTGGTCTTGACATCAATTACCTCTCCCCAACCTTCCGGAATGCCCCTGTCAATTATTGATTTGGTACTCTTCAGAGATGCAAAAGATGGATTACCCTGGCCTACTGTCTCTTCGACTTCTAATAGAACTGCGTTGGCGATCTCGAGTGCTTGAAAGGAGATTTCCAAAGCATTCTCATCGGCCTCGATGTAACGGAAAGAAGACAGGTTACTGACCATCAGATCCTCCTCACCGTGTATAATAACTAACTTTTCATCGATCACGAACTTCATCTTTTGATGTAACGTTGAGGTTACTGCCCCAGCGGCATGAATCCATGGCCTTCCAAGTAAACAGCTGTAATTGGGATTAATGTCCATGACTTGAAATGGGATATTAAAAACTTGCGGTCCAATCAGGATGGGAAGTTCAACCTCCCCCATTACCGACCGGCGAGAACCATCGAAAGCCTTGACGATCAAGGGAGTAGGTTTCAACGCAGTCTCTTTGAAAACCAACTTATCAAGAACCCTCTTGGGTAGAACATTCAAAGAAGAGCCGGTGTCCACTAGCACTCTCGCTAAATTGTCCTCCTGACATTTCACTGATATATGTAAAGCACGATTATGATTCGGACCCTCCTTTGGTAACTCTTCGTTGCTGAAACTAAGAGTGTTGCATGAGGTCAGGTTGGCAATCACACTATCAAACCGACTGGTGCTGATATCCTGATCCACATATGCTTGAGTCAAAACTTTCTGCAAGGCCGTCCTGTGAGCGGGTGAACTCATCAACAGAGATAAAATCGAAATCTTGGAAGGAGTTTGATGAAGTTGATCGATAACTTTATAGTCACTTTTCTTGATGATCCTCAAAAACTCAGTGTCTTCATCATTCGTAACGGCTCCCTTACCTTTGTCTTTGACAGGCACTGGGATATTAGTTGTTTCCTTAGGTGGAACCTCATTTAAACGGGGAGTATACACACGGCCACTGCGAGTCATCCTGCTTGCCTCTGCGATATTGGTCACAGTGTCCTTAACCTCTTCATTTGGAATAACCTTCCCAGACTCCTTGTCGATCATCGTCACGTCATATTTCCAAGGTACAACTTTAGGATCACTGAAAGGAAACGGACTTGGTTTTCGAATAATTATAGGCTTAGGCTGATTCGTCTCAGGGATAAACGACTTTGGTATATCGAACACGGGATTGGCAGAACTTGCCCCTGACAGATTAAACACTGGTACTGTCGCTACTGCGAAAATCGGCGCCGGCTGACAGAAGAGTCGCCACCGTGCGTTATTTATCCCTCAGAGCGGGAAAGGAAACGCTCGAAGTAAACCTCGCAAAAAACGGGGAGAAGGTATGGTCATCGCAACCATAGCCTGGGTTCGGGAGTCGGTTACGCAAGGGGAAGGTATTAGCACCCCTCACGTCCGTCGTACTCGACGGGATCCACGCTTGCTTGGGTTGTCTACTGGATGCAAAACAATCTATCTACGGCTGCTAAATCTAAGGGGAAGGGAATTGACTCGATAGAGCGTCGCACTCTATGCCTACGTATTCTCAAGAGAGAAAGTCAGAGTCAACGTAGTTCGGGACTACGGGGAAAATTGGCTCGCCAAGACCTCGCATCTTGTGCCTACGTACTTCCACTGGATGGAAGATCAGAGCTTTACGTAGTTCAGACTAACTACGGTAAACAAAACATCCTCACACAGCAGTGAGAAAAACAACTGGTTTCACAGGGTCGGGAACCTATGGTCACAACTATGGCTGAGTCTCAAATGCACTCGGGCAAGAGAGAAAAAGGGTACTCAATTAGTCGTCAGCGGGAAAATCTCGATCGCACAGCCGCGAGAGAACAACAGGTTAGTCGTTAGTGTGCTCGCTAGGATATCGCATCCTATGCCTACATATCTTCGTCTGGTACGAAGAATCAGAGCAGCTGTAGTTCGGCTACTACGGGACCACAGCTCAAATCTCGTTTTATTAATCTCTGAAAAATGATTACAATGGTTGCATACTGCAATAAATCTCCTAGGAAACACTATCCTATCCTATCTTGAAAAATCGAATGAAAATAGCCCCCTAACAAATGGGCTTCTAAACTATCCTAAAATCGGAAAATAATTCCTATGAAAATATCCCTAAAAGAAAATGCTTTAAAAAATATTAAACCTACTTTAATATTTTTTCTCTTTTTTCTCCTTTTCTCTTTAACATATTTTTTCATATTTCTCCAAATATTTTTCTCTATTTTCAAATATATTTCTTTATTCTTTTCCTTTTTCTATTTTTCAAATGTTTCTTTTCTATTTATTTTCCCTTTTATTTTTCATAATATTTCTATATTTTTTCTTTCTTTTGATATTCCTCTTTTTTCCTTTTCAAAATATTCTTTTCTTTTCTTTTTTTTCACAATATCATTTTTCTTTATTTCTTTTCTTTTAATATTTTTTCATTCTAAACAAAATACAAAGGGAGGGGGGTGTTATAGTTACAGGGGGTATGTACAAGAAAAAAAATAAAATAAAAAAGGGACACAAAGGAACTGGGCTCAGCCCAGGTTCCTTCAGCAAACACGGGGGGTGACACTGAACTGGGGATGGAGTGTGTTGGGAAACATTGGGCCCAAGCCCATTCGCGGCCAAAAACGGGGAGGTGTGGTATCCTCCAAAAAAATGACTGGGCCTGGACCAGCCCAATCTCCTCACCTTCCTCTTCCCTTTCCCCTTTCTGATTCTGAAACCCTAGAGCGTTCCTCTCTTCAGCGCCGCCGTAAACTTCCGTCTGACTCCCTATCTCTTCCGTTCCACTTTGCTCTATCAGAACCAACCTCCCTCTCCTCTTTTCGTCTCCACCTATATCTCTTTCACAATCCAAACTCCTGTGATGTTCTTGCAAGAACGACAAACTTGGAAGAAAGCCGTGGAAGATTCTGGAATGGCTGAAGAACATGATTAAGTTTTTTTTTTTGAGAAATTTGACGCACGTTGATGATCGCGTGAGGAATCTCGCTGAGTTGAAGATCTTGATGAACTCTAATGGACCTCTGATGAAGATTGGTGATCTTGATTGGCGTTTTGTGAACTTGATGAAGTTCGCTAAACTTCTGAGGAAAACTTGACAAAGATGATTGCTGGTGATGCGCTGAAGATTTGTTCTTCGTGAAGATCTTGTTTGAAGGCGAGATGAGCAATCTGGAGATTTCTTGAACGCTTCTTGAAGGTTGGTGAAGTTGGACCGGTGGTTTCTTCTGGAGATCGTTGATGAAGTGATGAACGTTAGGGTTCTGGATCGGAGAAGATGAGTGTTCTTGAGGATCCTTTGAGGATTTCTGGAAATTACATGATGCGCCAGGGAAATGTGGTTGAAGGGATGAGTGCTCTTCGCTGATGAAGATCTGGGAAAACAAATTGCAGATGATGAATCTCGACCGGAGATGGAGGAAGATGAATGGTGTTCTGAGTTTTTCTGGAGCATCGGTGGTGGTTTCTGGGCGTTTGGAGGTTGAGAATGATGAAGATCAAGGGATGAAGGTGGCCGGATTCTGGAGGGTTTGATGTTTCCGGTGGGGTTACGGCGGCCGCCGGCCATGCAGACCGGCCGGCAGAGATCTCCGGTGAATGTTACGGTGTGGACACGTGGGGAGAAGTGGTGTGGAGTGGTGGCATGCATGCCCTCCACGTGTGGGAGGTGGCAGAGCTAGTGGGAGAGGGAGGCGCATGTGCGCCACGTGGGTGAGAGAGGGAGCATCTGAAGGATGCGTGGCGTCTGGACGAGATGCAGCGTGGTCCGTCCTTTTTGCAACACGTGGCGTGCAGCTGGCTTTATACTGATGAGTCTTCGCTGGAGGCTTCCAGAAGCTTCTGGAAAGTTCTGGGAGTTGCTGGGAAGTGCTGGAATATTTTGGACCATGCTGGACTTTTTTTTTGGACGATTTCTGCACTAATGGGTCTGCGAATCAAATTGAAGCCAAACGAAAAAGTGCAATAAACCCTAAAAACTGTATTAACATGACTAAACTGAATTAAGACTAATATTAAAAATCTAATTAATAAAATCCTAATAAAATCTATATTAAATTCTAAAAAGACTTTATTATTTATTAAACTCTATAAAAGAAAAAAAACTATTAATCTCTATATCTAAAAAATGAATTAAAACATATTAAAACTATTTAAAATCTATTAAATTTTATACTATTTGTTGCACCCTAATTTTTGACCTTAAGAGTCCACCTCCTTGTGCCCTTCCTTACGTTTTATTTTTCTGCTTCTATATACGTATTTATCAGGACTAACGAGTGTGTGCAGGATATTTTGCTTTAAAAAAAAACGTCTATGGCGGAGTTTTATAATTAGATCCTTTTAAACCAGGATTTTGGCCCCTTTCAAGTTTTTCTCTCTTTGTCAAAGAAGATTTGTCGAGACAAAATTTGTACATGAATTGAGATCACGGGCTCACGGTGACAGAGGCATTTGAAATGCAAGTTAATTTTAGGATTCAATATTTGAAGATCATTAATTGGAGTTCAATGGTTGCAATTTAATCAAGTGGGGTTATGTGGTTTGTGGTGGAGAAACTTAAGTCGTATCATATCAGAATTGATTTGATGTACTACACGTGGATCCACTGGGTGAACATAAAAAGGTTGTAGCATCCGAGTGTGGGAAATCCTTAAAGTCGTGTTCATGTGGATTGCAGTTATTATCGGCATATATCCCATGACCCAGCCTGGGTTGGTTACATTAATTTCAAGACTTTCGTTAGAACTCAAATCCAAGTCTCCATGATGGTCTAATTGCTCAAATCTTAAGAATTTATAATTTAAGGCTTCATTTTGAGTTGCAAGCTTATTTCCAAAGCATTATAATTACGGCTCAAGCTTATTTCAGAAGTATTTTGATTACAGCTCACTTCAACAGCTATCTAAAGAGCGCAAATTTCGAACGTCACGAGATTAAATATAAACCACATTTAACTTTGATCAGAAAATCCCAACATTTGATCATTTGCATTTGTGGACAAGCATATCAGTTCACACGTTGGGCATATGGAAGGAAATACAACTTTGAGTACTTCTAATTAAATTAATTACATAAAGCTAGAGACTTTGTACTGCAACTAAAGTGCCACATGGTTCGGTGATACACAATGAGAATGACCCCAGTGAGACTCTCGCCCTATCTTCATGCTTTAGTATCAAGTATGTCTTGGATGGTATTTAGGTTTCATCAAGTACTTGGCCCCTATCTTCTTGCGGTAGCAGGCGCATTGGGAACGTTCCTTTTATTCCTAATCATGTTGCGCATGTTTATCCTCTTCAATACAAATAACTATTTCCTGCAGAACAACAGCAATCAGTCAGCTACATTTGGAAGCAGGAACTCGGAAATGCATTAAAGTCTCTTCACCGCCTTGTTAACCACCATTTCCTGCAGACCGAAACACGGACGCGGTTAATTGACCTTCAATGCAATCACACTCAAATAGAAATCATTCACGGCTATTACTGTTACCAACATCCGTGCGCCGTCAAAACGTGCTCAGGGAAAGATGATAATACATGTGAATCAAAGGCTTTCCAACACCATTTCTGACATATTAACTACATTTCAAGTTGAGAGATTCGGAGCATGAAGAAAAGATATAACAACCTGCAACACGAAACAAAATGTTAGCGACGGTTGCGAGGTATTTTGGTTTACCATGGATAAGAGAAGCTAGGAAACGGTTCGCATTACCACTGGTTCAAGAGGAATCACCGTTAGACCCTTTTGAATATTGGCAGCAGCGACACTTATTTCGAGACATCAGCAGCAAATTCCTCAGCACCAGCAGCAGCGCCGCGACCTACTGCATCACCGTAACCCACCGACCTCACCAACACATGAAGAAGGGAAACGCTCTAGAGAAGGATATTTGCCATGAACACACTCAGTAAACAAGAGCATATTTGATTGAAAAATCAGATAAGTTGATGAATTGAAGCCTGCCTAAGTCCTATCTGCATTCAGAAGCAAACACATCAACAATCATCAAGAGTTTCAGGGCGCTAGCATCAAAAAAAAAGAAGCTTTGACAAACCTATGATGCGCCAAAATCAGTCCCTGTCTACATTCTCTGGTCACCTGAAATAGATAGATAACATTAAATCACAATCGACAAGACAATCACTAGTGCTACTAGATGAGGCTGGTGCAGGAACAAACCCCTTGAAGGAACATCACTAGGAATGTCATTATTTGAATCCTTGGCCCAAGATGGTTGTTTATTGACAAATAGCAAAACTCACACGGATTCCTGTGAAGGAGAAGGTTCTGTCACAACTCGAAATGAGGATGACTCCAGACGAAATCATGTGGTTGAAGAGAAAGAAGCTGCCATCAAGTCCGCATCTGAGCTAAAAGGGTTGACATCCATCATCGAGAATAAACTCGTTCGAAGCCGTCAATTGTTATTACGAGCCAAACTTATCCCAACTGGAAATAGAAATGAATTGCAAGATTAATGGCAGCATCAACAGAATCATCAAAATTGGAAATATCATCTACAGCACAACCAAGGCATTATTCCGTTTCCAAATTGGTTAAAACATGTTTAGACAAAATTGGTAACATTTTTAAGAGGATATCATAACTTTAACTATCAGAAGGCTATAAGAAGGAGGAATCGACAACAAATTCACAACAAGGAGAAACCACCAAAATCTACAAAAAACAACAATTGACAGATAATCCACACAATTCAGAACCCCCATGAAAACCCCACAAATCCAAAACATGAAAAAAACTCTAAGTCAAACCCTAAGAAATTGAGAGGGGGAAACTCATATTTTTCCACCGTCGAAACTGTCTCGCCGCGAGATCACCTTCGTGAATCTCCAATACTCCACGCCGTCTCCAGATTCGCCTTCGACAATCACCATCGAGAACCTGCGAAAATCGCCATTTAAGCGTGAGTGTCTGTTTTTTGTTTTTGATTGATAGTTTTGTTCTTGTTTTTTCAGATGCGTTCGAGAAGAAGAAACAATCGCGGGTAGAAGATGGTGGAGAGAAGAAGAGAAAGGGAGCGAGCGATCGTACTTGAGAGAAGAAGACGGAGACGGGGGGGGGGGGGGGGGGGCGATTTGGGAATTAGGGTTTTTATGGTTATCTTTTTTAATTTTGTTGTATTATCATGTAATCTGTTAAACACACACACAACACACCACTAAACACCTCTAATCCATCGTTAATCAACTTAACCAATCTAATAATCATTTTAATTAATTAATTAACCAATAATTAACTTTTAATCACCCCCTAATTAACCTCATTAAACAACCGTTAATTGCCACCTTTTAGCCTAATTATTAAGTTTTTTAATTTAATTAATTCAGATTAGTGATTAAGCTTTCATTAATAAATAATTAAAACAGTCAGTAATAACTTAATCAGCCACCTATTTTATTTAATTAAAATGAATTAATAAATCTTTTTATTTTCTTTTAACTTAATATTTAATTAATCAACTAATCTAATGACTTAATCAGCCTGACTTTTTATTAAAATTAACAAACCTTTTTATAACTAATTAATTTATATTTAGGTCAACCTTTTTATTAAATAATACTTATTCTAAACTCTTTTTCTTCCTAAATAATCTGCAACTAAACATCATTGTAATAAAATAATTTACCTAACAATAACAACTTCTAAATAGATTAAAACCATTATAATAATCTCTTTATCAATTTAAAATTAACTTTTATCTTTTGCGATAATAACTAAACAAACTTCTCGTTCAAAATTAATTCAACTCCCCTAAAATCAAATGCCGTCTAAAAGCAACCCGCTTAAAATCAAATCAACATTTTATCAAACAATTAAAATCAATCCGAATACAATTCAATCAATCGTGCACGCCACTTCACGACACGACACACGCACCTACACTTAGCGCTTTCATGCGTATACATTATTTATCTTTATCTGATTTATCTTATTCACAATGCACACACACTCACTCAGCGCTTTCATGCGTTCGTGTATGGCTTTACATTTCTGCAATTTACTCTTCTGCAATTTATTCTATCACATCTACATTATCTATTCATACATCGCATTCCGTCCAAAGGAAAAACCTACACATAATTCAACGTTGTGTGTAGTTGCAAATCATAAGCATCATATTCCCCTCGATCCTTGATTTTTCAAGTCGATCTTCATAGGATAGACCCTCCCCCATAGGAAGGACCTTGTCTTTATCTTTACAACATAGAAATAAACAATCAACACAATACAACTTTTTCAAACACAAACAGAGAATAGATGTTAATCATCTTAAGTGAGATATAATCTCCACCCCCACAACAATACAATCAAACATGTAGGGACTTTGCCTTAAGAACAACAAAGGCATGCTTGGCGACCATCCGAGTATGTAAGACCTTTTCTTAAGATGATGCAAAGACCATTTCCTACGACCCCCTTTTTTACATTTGTGGTGGTTATCTCTCCCTTAACATGAAGACTCATCTCTTCTCCTAGACCCAATCAATCAACTACCCTAAACCCGTAGGAACTTTGACCACAGTCAAAGAACTCCTCTAACCCTTTAGGGTGAACTACAAAATACTCTGATTCCACTCCCGTAAGGATATGTAGGCACAAGGTGCGATGCCTTATCGAGTATACTTAGAAATAAACCCCTAGGGTTTCTAAACCATTAAGCAGATAAACACATAGCAGTAAACAACATAAAACAAGAGGTTCCTGTAGAGTACTACAGAAACTTAGGATGCTAGTACCTTCCCTAAGTTTAACCAACCCCCGAACCTAAAACCATCTAGCTTGCATTTGCATTGCATTGTGGGAATTTCGATCTTTATCCCTTCCTTTGGACAAATCAAAGTTCGGTTGCAAAAATGAATTAAAGATTCAAACTAATCAATAGTTTGGTATCCGATTTTCACCGCGACAGAAATGGCGACTTCACTGGGGACCTCTCAGTGGGTTTCCCTAACTTGTTTTGTTTTAAATATTTGCTTATATTTGCTTACTTATTTACTTGCTTATTTGTTTGTATTCTTGGGTTGATACTCTTGAGTGGTGAGACAAAGTCCTACACCCGGACTTGAGTGAACTTAAGATAGGATAGCGATATGTTCAAAGAGGCTTATAGGGGGTAGAATCCCGACCAAGCTGACTTGAAAATCACGCTCAATTGAGGCCCTCTCGAAAGATGTATTGTTGAACGAGTCTTTAATCGTGAAAACATGCACTACATTCGATGTTGGAGCCTATGATATTGAGGACCGTAGTTACCTTAACCCAACTTTGGCCTTTATTAGGATGTAGTGCGGGGCTATGAGGGGGTACCCCCGAAATAGTGCTACGCGATGCTACACTCAAAAGAAGTTCTCTTGAGAATATTATTAACCCTCGAGTACTTGGGAAGTTGATAATATCCGAAAGATGGGCTAATGACTTTGGGAACCTCATTAGAACCTTGTTCTGCAGGTACAAACAACCTCTAGTCCATAACCTTTGGGAATGGGTATACCCTTGCTCCATGCTCATTGCAAACCTAGGGCGCCCCTTTGTTTGTTTACCTTTATGTCCTTATGTGAATACTTGTGTTTGCTGCATTCATATAGCATCATATTACATTAAGTTTCATGGAATTCCTAGTTTATTTATAAACATTACAAAACCAACATAGATTACAAATAGAAAATATTTTTGAAATATTCTTTTAAGAATCCTAGCTTGGATGACCTAAGGAAGTTAGGGGCATCAATTGAAGAACCAAGAAACTCCAAAGGACAAATACAAGAGACTTCATTATCATTGAAGATCAATAGAAGGCTTCCCTCAACATGGAGGATCATTAGAAGTTCAAAAGACTCTCATCATCATCAAAGATCCAAGTAAACAAGGGATCCATTTCTCATTTTTCAACAAGAGCAAAAGAAGGGATGGAGGATTTATTTTCCTCTATCAAACTACTCTTTATACTTTGATCATGGGCGAGCTTACCTTCAAGGAGATCCAAGTGGAGGAACAAAGCAACAAACAAGATGAAGGACTTCCTTAGGGCTTTCTTAGCTTTTATTTAGCTATTATGTTAGGACTCTTAAGAGGATATTTATTTGTAATCCGATAAAATAAAAATATATATGCATAAAAATGTTAAAATGATTTTCTTTGGTACTCTGTAATGTTTATAAGAACTTGAGTTCCATGAAACATTTCATCCTTACATGCTTGCATTAGCATTCTCGCATCATGCATCCAGCATTTACATGTGCATGAGTCTCCTCTCCTCTATGTCCTCATTCAGTTTTCCGTCTTTGTCTGTCAGTTGACATCTCGACCATCTGACCAAGCTCGAAGTATTATCGAAGGATAGAAAAGAGAATAAAGATATGGATTCCACGACTGGTTTCAGAGTTGTGACTAATCCGTTATTCGATCTTCCTTCTGACGACAATGTTCAACAAGTGGATGTTCCTACTCAACCTTCTCCCGTGCAAGACAACTTGGTTATTCAAGTTTCCCATCCCCTACAAAATGTACCTAATCTTCAGAATGTTCGTACTAAGATGAAGGTGGATGTAATGGAGAAAGAACTTCGGGATTTCAAAGAGCAATTAAAGATGACAAAAGGAGCTGATACATATGATTTTAATGCTCGTGACTCATGTCTGGTTCCAGGTGTAATTATTCCTCCAAAGTTTAAGATGCCTGTCTTTGAAGTGTACAAGGGTACTGGTTGTCCAAGAGATCATTTGACGATGTTCTGCCGGAAAATAGCTGCTTATGTTGACAACGAAGAGTTGATGGTTCATTGCTTTCTAGAGAGCTTATCTGGGGCATCCTTGACGTGGTATACGAAGCTACAAAGGAATCGTATTCAATCTTTTAAGGATTTAGCTAATGCTTTTATAAAGCAGTACAATTATAATTTGGACGCGGCTCCAGACAGTGATCAATTGATGGACATGAGTAAGAATGACGATGAATCTTTCAAGGAATATGCCCAACGATGGAAAGAGTTAGCATCTCAAGTTCATCCACCACTTCCCGAGAAGGACTTAAACAAGATGTTTCTGAGAACACTGCCAGACTCTTATTATGTTAGAATGGTAGGAGCTGTACCGTTGGATTTCCCCAAGATTATAGAAGTTGGAGTAAACATCGAGAATGCACTCAAAAGTGGAAGAATTCAAGTTGATTTGAATGACCAAACTGACGAAGAAATTTCGGTTGATGATTCCCAAGAGGAAGGAAGTGTTGACGTCAATGCAATTCAGGACTCCCATCAAATCCTGTCAGATCCAAATCCAGTACCTCAACATCAATATGCAGCGCCTGCTCAGCGCGAGCAGCGACTACCTCATAAACGAAGATTGACTCCTCCAAATCAGCATCAGAATCGACAAGTTCGAAGACGGTTTCAGAATCAGGAGGTACCTCTAAGCGTTCCAAAGGAAGAAACTCGATGGTTTGATCTTATCCCAATGACTTACCGTCAGCTATGGTATTATTTTGCTAAAAACTCGGTAATGACTCCCAGAAAGACTAGAATTATGAAGTCTCGTCCACCGTGGTTCGACCCGAACGCCAGTTGCGAATTTCATGATGGAGCATTGGGGCATTCAATTGAAGAATGTAAAGTTTTCCAAGGGAAAGTGCAAGAAATGATTGATAAGGAAGAGCTGACTTTCAAAGGACGAAACCCAGTCTTAAATGGAACACCGTTATGATCAGCTGTTTATTTTGTCTGCTTATTTGCTCTTGTTATTTTCTTTGGTTAAAAGCATAATTAGCATGTGAGAACTTGTTTATTTTGAATAAGTAGTGCAATAAATGTTTGTCTTGAGGAAACCCATTCGTTTCACTCTTTAAAAATGTTTTTTTATAATGCCAAAATCACCCGATTTCTTTCTCACTTCGGTGAAGAATTGGGAGGAGGATGACGAATCAAAAAACGTAAGGTCTCTTGATGTATGCTTTCGAATAAAACCCTACTGATGATGTAAGGCATTGTTTCAAACTTCCTAAACACCAGAGACATAAGGAAGTTAATCCATTTTTTAACTCCTTCAAACCTTGATTGAGGATCTGCTTTATTTCTCCCAAACCCTTTCCAACTTCGTTTTTAAACCAGGGGCAGGGAAATTTTCAGTCAGCTCGATTGAATACTTAAGATTTCAAAAAATTTGGGTGGGCACAAATAAGCTTTTGACCCTTATTCCTTTTGTTTTACAAAATGTAAACTAAACCTCGATATAACCCTTGAAAGTCCTAATTGAAGTAAGGTTTACTTCGAAAGCATACTCAATGAGATAACGTTTCCTGACTCCTATGAGCTATGCTCAACTATTTATATTGGCTTATAAAATAATTCATGTCCTAACTAGTGACTTTGTCACAAGTGGTCGTGATATCTCTTTTTCAAAACTTCAAGACAGACACATATGTTGCATTAACAGTTTCAGGAATAACATTTCACGCGTGTTGATTCGGCCTGATATCATAGAAAATTACAAGCATCATCATCAAGTGTATCCTATTGGAATCCGAAGACTCTGCTAGATTGGGGCAAGTTTGGTTCCAAATGGTCTGCTCAAATTTGACTTCTTCTGGAGATCTACTTCTGAAGACTTATTCATAATACCGCCAATCAGGGTCCGTTATGTCGAGATTCAACGAATCTCTCTAAGAGTTTGAAAACAGTGGGATGCCTTGTTTTCTGTAAAATCCTCTTGGAATAACTTCTTCTCATATCCATATGACTTGGGGCAATTGAGACGCGAAGATTATCTTTCCTGCATAACAAGTTTTGCTCAAAATGGCAACTACTACACAATTCATTAAGTCAAAGTCACCTTGTTCTGCAACACTCTTCATGTCCCCGGTAAATTTTACTTCTGGTGGTCATGACAGTTCTCCGGTAAAACTTTTCGATGCAAGAACACCTAGTGATTTGCTCAACTTCACTTCCCCAATGAAGTAGATGCTATTTTAATCCTCAGTGAATCTTCTCCAACTTCACCTTCCTCAGTGAAATGGACGTATTTTACTCCTCAATAGATCTTCTTGAACTTCATCTCCCCAGTGAAGTGGTTGCTACTGTACACCCTAGTGGATCTCTACAATGTTAATCTTCTCCAGCGAGGCGGATGTTTATTTCATCCCCGTGAAGTTTTTACGACATATTCAACAACCATGTTATCCGGCAAGATTAAGTTGTTATATCCCCGAATGGACTGATCTCTATTCCCTAATAGAGGCTTGTGAAGCTCGGAAGCAGGATTGGGATCCTATATTTGGTTCTCCGCATATCCCCAGTAATACTTCTATCTTTGAAGATTGGTCGGATGTTTGTTTCGAGATGTTTATCCCATCTCCGTTTGTTGCTTTCGTCTGTTTTGTCAGCATAAGCATACACATATCATATAAGTAGATAACATAACATTTGCATTTGTGCATCTTTGTGTGCGTGTTATTCTGTCGCTTTGGTCATGTTTGTCCACAAGTTGTTGGGTGTGTCTCCTCATTCCAATTAGAGTTGTCCCCCCTTAGGCAGAAAACGCGCAATATTTCCATTTTCCCCACGAAGTTCGTATATTTCCATTCGAGTTCATACCTCAATGGTCGAGTCTTGCTTAACAGTCTCTTTTCAGTTATCTCCTGAATTGAATTTCGGTCCCTGACAATCACATTGGTGGATATCTCCAAACTGCTGAATATGGATGGAGTACGCATTCATTTTGCACTCTGCTCCCCAGAAAAGGTCTTCACGAAGATGATTATTGAAGATGGATATTTCTCCAACGATATTACAAGACATCTTTCCAACAATCTACATCTGGTTTGCAAGTAACTTCTTTATTTGAGCAACTCGTTTTGATTCAAAACGACAAATGACAGTCTCCTCAAGACAGTTTGTACATCCACAATGGGTTATCAAGATCATCAACTCATGGCATCTCTCTGGAAATCCATTAGAGTGGTCTATCGAAGACTTCACAGATATTTTCTCTTTATTTGAGAAACGTTCGCCTCAAGAAGTTCACATACTTACAACTACAACGAGATACTCTTCAGGAATTTATTCCCCAGTGAGTTCGTTACACAAGTTCACTTCCTTCAAGCGACATCTCCCCGAAGAAGTCGAAGAAGTCTATCACAATAGTCTCTCTTTATTTGAGAAGACATACAATTCAACCGGCACACGTCTCTTCCGAAGATCCCCCGGTGAAGCTTTACAAACTACATTACAATTTACAACTACAATTACAACTCCAGTTACATCTACAATCTACAAAATCTACAACCCCTATGAAGGTGCTCTCACGAGTCTTCATCATTTTGGGAAGGGACCGAGACCGGCTCATAGCATCCAGACTATGACGTTCGGGGAAGTTCTACATCTACAACAACAATTTACAACTACAGTCTACAACGACAATCACTCGAACATCTTTCATTTTCTGGTTAATCTTGACAGTAGATTCCCAGAAGACCTCGGCAGTAGATAGTTCCTGGTTAATCTCGGCAGTAGATTCCCAAAAGACCTCGGCAGTAGGTGGTTCTATTTCATCTCCTGGTTAATCTCGGCAGTAGATTTCCAGAAGACTTCGTCAGAAGTATTTCTCCAACAGACTTCAACACAGAATCTCGGCAGCAGATTCCCTACAAATGTTAATAGTAGATACTTTGGCAAAAGTATTCTCAATTAAATTGACAAGTCTCGACAGTAGACTTCTCCAGCTGATATCTTGAATCAATTATATAGTAGGTTCTTCAAGTGGATTTTCTCAGAATTTCTTCACAGCATATTTATAGATACCTCGAGATTGTCAATCTTTCCCCGTGGAGTCTCGCTCTGTTGAGCCCGTTCTTCCAGTGTGTTATGTTTCTCCCCTGTGGCGCCATTTCTCCACAGGACCTTTCGTCTTGCATTCTCATATCATTGCATATCATCTGCATTTGGTAGCTTCTTATGGCCAAAAATTCGTGCAATGTTTGTATTTAAGTCCCTCTTATCTCGTCGAGACGGAGATTTTAATCTCCATATCTCCGAATAGGAGTAACTTAAATAGGGGCATCTGTTGCACCCTAATTTTTGACCTTAAGAGTCCACCTCCTTGTGCCCTTCCTTACGTTTTATTTTTCTGCTTCTATATACGTATTTATCAGGACTAACGAGTGTGTGCAGGATATTTTGCTTTAAAAAAAAACGTCTATGGCGGAGTTTTATAATTAGATCCTTTTAAACCAGGATTTTGGCCCCTTTCAAGTTTTTCTCTCTTTGTCAAAGAAGATTTGTCGAGACAAAATTTGTACATGAATTGAGATCACGGGCTCACGGTGACAGAGGCATTTGAAATGCAAGTTAATTTTAGGATTCAATATTTGAAGATCATTAATTGGAGTTCAATGGTTGCAATTTAATCAAGTGGGGTTATGTGGTTTGTGGTGGAGAAACTTAAGTCGTATCATATCAGAATTGATTTGATGTACTACACGTGGATCCACTGGGTGAACATAAAAAGGTTGTAGCATCCGAGTGTGGGAAATCCTTAAAGTCGTGTTCATGTGGATTGCAGTTATTATCGGCATATATCCCATGACCCAGCCTGGGTTGGTTACATTAATTTCAAGACTTTCGTTAGAACTCAAATCCAAGTCTCCATGATGGTCTAATTGCTCAAATCTTAAGAATTTATAATTTAAGGCTTCATTTTGAGTTGCAAGCTTATTTCCAAAGCATTATAATTACGGCTCAAGCTTATTTCAGAAGTATTTTGATTACAGCTCACTTCAACAGCTATCTAAAGAGCGCAAATTTCGAACGTCACGAGATTAAATATAAACCACATTTAACTTTGATCAGAAAATCCCAACATTTGATCATTTGCATTTGTGGACAAGCATATCAGTTCACACGTTGGGCATATGGAAGGAAATACAACTTTGAGTACTTCTAATTAAATTAATTACATAAAGCTAGAGACTTTGTACTGCAACTAAAGTGCCACATGGTTCGGTGATACACAATGAGAATGACCCCAGTGAGACTCTCGCCCTATCTTCATGCTTTAGTATCAAGTATGTCTTGGATGGTATTTAGGTTTCATCAAGTACTTGGCCCCCATCTTCTTGCGGTAGCAGGCGCATTGGGAACGTTCCTTTTATTCCTAATCATGTTGCGCATGTTTATCCTCTTCAATACAAATAACTATTTCCTGCAGAACAACAACAATCAGTCAGCTACATTTGGAAGCAGGAACTCGGAAATGCATTAAAGTCTCTTCACCGCCTTGTTAACCACCATTTCCTGCAGACCGAAACACGGACGCGGTTAATTGACCTTCAATGCAATCACACTCAAATAGAAATCATTCACGGCTATTACTGTTACCAACATCCGTGCGCCGTCAAAACGTGCTCAGGGAAAGATGATAATACATGTGAATCAAAGGCTTTCCAACACCATTTCTGACATATTAACTACATTTCAAGTTGAGAGATTCGGAGCATGAAGAAAAGATATAACAACCTGCAACACGAAACAAAATGTTAGCGACGGTTGCGAGGTATTTTGGTTTACCATGGATAAGAGAAGCTAGGAAACGGTTCGCATTACCACTGGTTCAAGAGGAATCACCGTTAGACCCTTTTGAATATTGGCAGCAGCGACACTTATTTCGAGACATCAGCAGCAAATTCCTCAGCACCAGCAGCAGCGCCGCGACCTACTGCATCACCGTAACCCACCGACCTCACCAACACATGAAGAAGGGAAACGCTCTAGAGAAGGATATTTGCCATGAACACACTCAGTAAACAAGAGCATATTTGATTGAAAAATCAGATAAGTTGATGAATTGAAGCCTGCCTAAGTCCTATCTGCATTCAGAAGCAAACACATCAACAATCATCAAGAGTTTCAGGGCGCTAGCATCAAAAAAAAAGAAGCTTTGACAAACCTATGATGCGCCAAAATCAGTCCCTGTCTACATTCTCTGGTCACCTGAAATAGATAGATAACATTAAATCACAATCGACAAGACAATCACTAGTGCTACTAGATGAGGCTGGTGCAGGAACAAACCCCTTGAAGGAACATCACTAGGAATGTCATTATTTGAATCCTTGGCCCAAGATGGTTGTTTATTGACAAATAGCAAAACTCACACGGATTCCTGTGAAGGAGAAGGTTCTGTCACAACTCGAAATGAGGATGACTCCAGACGAAATCATGTGGTTGAAGAGAAAGAAGCTGCCATCAAGTCCGCATCTGAGCTAAAAGGGTTGACATCCATCATCGAGAATAAACTCGTTCGAAGCCGTCAATTGTTATTACGAGCCAAACTTATCCCAACTGGAAATAGAAATGAATTGCAAGATTAATGGCAGCATCAACAGAATCATCAAAATTGGAAATATCATCTACAGCACAACCAAGGCATTATTCCGTTTCCAAATTGGTTAAAACATGTTTAGACAAAATTGGTAACATTTTTAAGAGGATATCATAACTTTAACTATCAGAAGGCTATAAGAAGGAGGAATCGACAACAAATTCACAACAAGGAGAAACCACCAAAATCTACAAAAAACAACAATTGACAGATAATCCACACAATTCAGAACCCCCATGAAAACCCCACAAATCCAAAACATGAAAAAAACTCTAAGTCAAACCCTAAGAAATTGAGAGGGGGAAACTCATATTTTTCCACCGTCGAAACTGTCTCGCCGCGAGATCACCTTCGTGAATCTCCAATACTCCACGCCGTCTCCAGATTCGCCTTCGACAATCACCATCGAGAACCTGCGAAAATCGCCATTTAAGCGTGAGTGTCTGTTTTTTGTTTTTGATTGATAGTTTTGTTCTTGTTTTTTCAGATGCGTTCGAGAAGAAGAAACAATCGCGGGTAGAAGATGGTGGAGAGAAGAAGAGAAAGGGAGCGAGCGATCGTACTTGAGAGAAGAAGACGGAGACGGGGGGGGGGGGGCGATTTGGGAATTAGGGTTTTTATGGTTATCTTTTTTAATTTTGTTGTATTATCATGTAATCTGTTAAACACACACACAACACACCACTAAACACCTCTAATCCATCGTTAATCAACTTAACCAATCTAATAATCATTTTAATTAATTAATTAACCAATAATTAACTTTTAATCACCCCTTAATTAACCTCATTAAACAACCGTTAATTGCCACCTTTTAGCCTAATTATTAAGTTTTTTAATTTAATTAATTCAGATTAGTGATTAAGCTTTCATTAATAAATAATTAAAACAGTCAGTAATAACTTAATCAGCCACCTATTTTATTTAATTAAAATGAATTAATAAATCTTTTTATTTTCTTTTAACTTAATATTTAATTAATCAACTAATCTAATGACTTAATCAGCCTGACTTTTTATTAAAATTAACAAACCTTTTTATAACTAATTAATTTATATTTAGGTCAACCTTTTTATTAAATAATACTTATTCTAAACTCTTTTTCTTCCTAAATAATCTGCAACTAAACATCATTGTAATAAAATAATTTACCTAACAATAACAACTTCTAAATAGATTAAAACCATTATAATAATCTCTTTATCAATTTAAAATTAACTTTTATCTTTTGCGATAATAACTAAACAAACTTCTCGTTCAAAATTAATTCAACTCCCCTAAAATCAAATGCCGTCTAAAAGCAACCCGCTTAAAATCAAATCAACATTTTATCAAACAATTAAAATCAATCCGAATACAATTCAATCAATCGTGCACGCCACTTCACGACACGACACACGCACCTACACTTAGCGCTTTCATGCGTATACATTATTTATCTTTATCTGATTTATCTTATTCACAATGCACACACACTCACTCAGCGCTTTCATGCGTTCGTGTATGGCTTTACATTTCTGCAATTTACTCTTCTGCAATTTATTCTATCACATCTACATTATCTATTCATACATCGCATTCCGTCCAAAGGAAAAACCTACACATAATTCAACGTTGTGTGTAGTTGCAAATCATAAGCATCATATTCCCCTCGATCCTTGATTTTTCAAGTCGATCTTCATAGGATAGACCCTCCCCCATAGGAAGGACCTTGTCTTTATCTTTACAACATAGAAATAAACAATCAACACAATACAACTTTTTCAAACACAAACAGAGAATAGATGTTAATCATCTTAAGTGAGATATAATCTCCACCCCCACAACAATACAATCAAACATGTAGGGACTTTGCCTTAAGAACAACAAAGGCATGCTTGGCGACCATCCGAGTATGTAAGACCTTTTCTTAAGATGATGCAAAGACCATTTCCTACGACCCCCTTTTTTACATTTGTGGTGGTTATCTCTCCCTTAACATGAAGACTCATCTCTTCTCCTAGACCCAATCAATCAACTACCCTAAACCCGTAGGAACTTTGACCACAGTCAAAGAACTCCTCTAACCCTTTAGGGTGAACTACAAAATACTCTGATTCCACTCCCGTAAGGATATGTAGGCACAAGGTGCGATGCCTTATCGAGTATACTTAGAAATAAACCCCTAGGGTTTCTAAACCATTAAGCAGATAAACACATAGCAGTAAACAACATAAAACAAGAGGTTCCTGTAGAGTACTACAGAAACTTAGGATGCTAGTACCTTCCCTAAGTTTAACCAACCCCCGAACCTAAAACCATCTAGCTTGCATTTGCATTGCATTGTGGGAATTTCGATCTTTATCCCTTCCTTTGGACAAATCAAAGTTCGGTTGCAAAAATGAATTAAAGATTCAAACTAATCAATAGTTTGGTATCCGATTTTCACCGCGACACTATTCTATATTATCTAAAAATATGAAAAACTATTAAATTCTATTAAAAATTCTACAAAGCTATATTACTCTATATTATCTAAAAAGAAAATCTATATCATCCTATTTAAACTCTAAAAAGAGAAAAGGCTATTTAAAAATATCTAAAATGATTAAAAAATCTATTTAAAAGAATTAAAACTATTAAATTCTACAAATGATTAAAAAGCTAATTATTTCTATAAAATTCTATATATGATTTAAAATCTATTTAAAAATCCTAAAAAAATCCTATTAAATCCTGAAAAATCACCATAATTCCCGGAGGAACAAAAATAAGCACCGAACGACACAAAAATAATCGGTAAAAATAAACGGGCACCGAAATAACCCAAAAATCAATTCTACTGATTTAAACTGATAAAAAACACCTGAAACACGAGACGGGAGCTGTGATCCCTGATAAAACCAATACCAATGCAAAATGCAATGTATGCAATATGCAGATGCGAATACGGTTATGCGTCGAAACATCGAGCCAAATGCGAGACCCGGTTGGTCAAATTTTGGGGTGCAACAGCTGCCCCTATTCAAGCGGCTTCGACCTGAGTGGGTGAAGAGCGCTCAGCCTTCAAACATTCAAGGTAGATGACGGTTGAATACAAATGGAACCCTGAAATTTGCCAACCGCACGAATATACTGCAAAGCTGCTTGAGGAATAGCTTCCAATAACTTGAGTTTGGTTGTCACGGCAACATCTGGTCAATTTTCTGATAAAATTTTCTTCTCCTTTTCAACACCTGTGTGACGCCACAAGTATTGAAATAACGCTTCGTAAAGCAAACACCTTGATTCCCATCTCTGTTATGGGATCCTTCTGGTCAACTCACAGTTCACTGCGAACTTGAGGACAATTCTCCTGGGGAATTCTGAATGGAACTGCCTGGCACCTATTTTGACGAAGGGGGCAGCTTCAGAAGTCTGATATATGTCAATCTTTGTTGTTGTTGTTGTTGTTTTTTCCGATGCTGACGTAACAACCAAATGAAGAATCACTCCGCTGGGGAAGACAAGAAGCTGAACCACACAACTCTGCAGGTGAACAAATTCGAAATCCAATAGGTAACCATCTTGGTCTATGTTTCGACATGCGTATGCTTGAAATGATGCAATGTCCTA
This sequence comes from Lathyrus sativus, assembly GCA_963859935.3. Taxonomy (NCBI): domain Eukaryota; kingdom Viridiplantae; phylum Streptophyta; class Magnoliopsida; order Fabales; family Fabaceae; genus Lathyrus; species Lathyrus sativus. The sequence continues at coordinate 384,278,868 of OZ012741.1, read as the reverse complement.
TACGACATGTAAATGCTATGCGTTTTGTTTGAAAATGCGAGGCCCAGACGGCATGGATATGCTATATGCTTGTATAAATGCTATGACTATATATGCAAATGCTAATGCAGGCTCGAGCTGCCAGAGAACACCAGGTCTGAAAACCACTTGGCAAAATAAATGCCGAAGATGACGTCAACTCTACTGGGGATGACCGGAAGTCACAGAATCGTCTCAGCAAAATAAATGCTGGAAACGAGAAATCAAATCCGCTGGGGATAATCGTCCTGCTGGAGAAATGAAAAGGCAACCCTGCTTGGAGACTTCACTGGGGAAAGAAAACAATTCTGCTCGGGAATGCTCTTTTCAAACCATTGGCAACTGATTGCACTCTGCGGGGATTGATCCAAACTGAGGTTGATTACGCGCAGCACACTGCTGGAAATGCTCATACTATCGAGGATATCAATCTTAATCTGCTGAGGATACTCCTGATACGGGGTAAAAGACAATCTCGACTCTTCCGGGGATAATAAGCAACTTTCATCTGCTGAAGAGTGGCAATTCTGATTTAACGACATCCACAAGGAATTCAAACATTACTCGGAGCACTGGTATCCGTCGAGCTTCGTATCGGGGAACATGACAACATGCGGGTCATTGGGAAATACTGTGTCAGATACCTTTAGGTTTTTTTGTTTTTCTTGTTTAGGATAAACATGGACTATGTACACAATGGAATGGAAAATACTAGACGAGAACTAGCATTCAAGGTAGACTACCAGGCGAGAACTGATAGGAAAGTTGATTTTTGTGTTTTTGAACATCAGACGGGCTGACTAGATAACAGACTGAGGCATAGACAACCAGGCGAGAACTGGCTGAAAGCTAACGTACACCAGGCGAGAACTGGCATAACACTTGAAGAAACGGTGACCGAACGGGAATTGGTTACCAATAAACTACACGGGAACTGATGCTTACAATAAACTGCACCAGGGCGGGAACTGCTGCTTACAATAAACTGCACCAGGACGGGAACTGATGCTTACGGAAGGGTGGGCCAGACGAGAACTGGTTACCGATTTGCCAGGCGAGAACTGGACTTTGGAAACGACTGGTTACTGACACGCAACAGGTTTAAACTGCAGGATAATGATCCAACGACAACAAGATCTTCTTATTTGAAAGGTTTTCGATAAGGGTATTGACATGATTCCCCGATACTCAACTCTGGCTGGGGATAAACAAGCTGGTTTGAATAACTTGCCCCTGGTACACTCAGCTGGGGGGATAAAAGACTGGCTTACACTCAGCTGGGGGATACAAGACTGGCTTGCACAACTTGCCCCAGTACAATGCACCTTGCCCCAATCTAACTCTTGGGAATACCTGCTCCGAACAACTTGCTACGAGAATACTTCGAGAATACTTGCCCCGACATCTGCACGACAAAAGAATTCAATCTCCAATTAAACACCTAACAACCCAGTTGATTTCAACATTCTCTGCGATGACTTGCCCCTGAATGAGCGTTCTAGCGACTCAACCCGATCTGATTATCCATTGGAAGCATCTGCTTTCAAATCTCAGCGCTCTGCATAATTGCCCCTGATTGGGTCTTGAGAAGACTCCTTCTGATCAACTGCTTCTCAAACAAACTGCCCCTGCTCAACTGGAACTTCGGGGCTTGTCCTCAGACTGACTGATACTGAACTTACTGGAAGATAATGCCCCTGATTCACAAGGCTTCACAACATACACCATTCTGGTTCAGACTGCTGGATTACTCAGTCCTATTTGATTACTCCCTGGTGGAATTTCTTTCATGCCAACTACTAACCTGCAATTAGAATCGTCTGTTCACGAATGGTAATCTTAATGCAGTGCTCATGCAGATTTTGAAAAAATTTGAGCTGTCACTCATTTACATGCATATGATTGAGAGTGACGAATGAACCAAAGTTCAAACGCAGTGCTTACATGGTCAGTGAAAATACAACAAGGATGTGACTAGCAAGTCAAGAAGGAGTCAGGTTACTCAACCTTATCGTAATGCGCTTCAGACTAACCCTACCTCAATTAGGTCTTTTAAGGGTTGTATCGTGGTCGGGTTCACGGTTCGTGAAACAAAGGATACTTGGCTCAAATTTTGATTTGTACCCACCCCTTCTTCGTGATGTTCTCCGATCCTAAGGTTCAGTTAACTTGGCACAAGCGCTCGCCTCTTCGAGAAGTATGTTGAATGGTAAGAACCACAGTTAAGGAATTCACAAGCTTTTCTTCTAGAGTGACAGTTACTCTTTCTTCGCTTTCGGTGTCTGTGTACACGACTTTGTGACTTGCTGGGGAAAATTTCTTTTTAATCCCTTCTTTTTCATTCTTTTGATTCCCTAACTTTTGCCTGGACTGACTCATTTTGAGTTCTTTTCGATTTTTCGATTTCTTTTGAAGTCCAGCGGGATGCCCTGATTTTTGCCTAAGTATTAGCTTTCCAGCTCTTCTTTCTTTTTACTTAGCGGGCTTTCTCATTTCTTTCTTTTGGAACAAAGTCGTGTGACACTGGTTGTCTTGATTGCTCCGAAAGGATTGCAACTGTCTCACTCCTGATTGGTGAGGTTTGACCTTTTGAAAGGTATAAACTGGTTGGTCCTCGACAGACAACGCTCCTCTGTAAGACTTGAACGCTTGGTCAAGCTAACTGACAGCTACCCTGCCCCGGGTTAAGATGTGAGGGTTTTAAAAGTCCGAAAAAACTTCTACTTCCTGGCTCGAAGTGGTTAACAAGGGACTAACTCCTTATATCTCCAGTATTTGGGGGATTTGAAACAATGCCTTGTACGTCATCGGTACGGTCTTATCTGAAAGCATACAATCATTGGTTATGAGTTTCAGTTTCATCATCCTCCCTCCTAACTTTGCTAGTCACAGCGAAAAAGTGGAGTGAAAAAATGCAAGTGTCAGTGCAATGCGATAAATGAGTGACAACGACATAACTAATTCAGAAAAATGCATAATCACTTTATTATTATCACCATTCAAAACATACAATGTTTAAAACAGGTAGTAATTAACAGAAAAGAAACTACAAATGCAAAATGGTAAAAAAAAGTCTGAGAACTGCCAATGCTGAGGCGCCTGCCTGTCTGAACCACTGGCTTCTGCTGGGGAACACCCTCCGAGTTTACGAGCTTAGACAGCTGAGCGGTTGGGATGAACAAACAGAAACCCTTCTCGAAAGGAAATGCGATCCTGATCAATCAACTGCTGTACCTTCGCCTGAAATGCTTTACAATCTTCGGTTGAATGCCCCGGAGAGCCACCATGATAACCACACTGAACGTGGGGATTGTACCCAGGAGGGTACGGTTCTGGAACTGGCTTAAGAGCTTTAGGTTCCACCAAAGAACTCTGGATCAAAGACGGTAGCAGCTGGCTATACGGCATAGGCACTGGGTGAAAAGGAGCTTTCCTTCGTTCCAAGTTGTTGCGAGGTCTGTTCTGATTCTGACGCTGATTCTGATAACCTCGGCCACGAGTTCGCTGATTTGCAATGGAAGCGACATAAGATTCCTGATAGAGTGCCCCAGGCACGGCTGTCTGTTCAGTATAACAAGCCACGGGAGGTACTGATCTCTGATAAGATGATGAACCAACAAAATTCACTGATTCGCTTCGAGGATATTCAACCTTTGGCATGACTGAGTTGATCACAACTTCTTCTTCACTCTGATAGTCACAAGGGTATTCAGTTTCACCAGCTTGATCATATGAAGTAATCTGAATTTTCCCCATTCTTATGGAGTACTCAAGGCGTTCTCCTAAGGCTACCACGTCAGAGAAACTTGCCGGAATTCCGAGCAATCTTTTGAAGTACGGATATTGTAGGGAATCCACAAACATGCTTGCCAGCTCTTGGTCTAACAGCGGGGGACGCACTCTAGCAGCAAATTCTCTCCATCTCTGAGCATACTTCCTGATCGGTTCATTGATCTCTTGAGACAACTCTTGCAAATGCATGCGATAAGGAGCAATGTCTAGGTTGTAATCATACTGCTTCAGAAAAGCTCTGGCTAAATCCATCCATGACTGAATCTGATTCCTCTCTAACTGCATATACCACCTCAAAGATGCCCCAGTCAGACTATCTTGAAAGCAATGGATCATCAATTTGTCATTTCGCGCAAACGCAGTCATTCTTCGACAGAACATCATCAAATGCAGCTTCGGGCAGCTATCTCCCGTGTACTTTTCGAACTTCGGCACTTTGAACTTGTAAGGCAGCACCAGGTCAGGAACCAAACACATGCCTACAGCATCCAGGTTGACAGCATCTTTGGCTTTCAAAGCTTTCATTTGCTCTTCCAACACTCGGAGTCTTCTACCATCGTCAAGGGCTCTTGGATCTACCATCCCAGCTGCTGGAATATCTCTTCGGTAATTCATCACAGGGAAAGCAACACCTTGATTGTTGACAGGAGGAGGACGCTCATTCTGGGCAACAAACTGCTCATGTCGATCTCGGTTCTCAACAGAAGGCTGTACAACTTGGTCTGCAGCAACGTTGTTCACTTGCGGGGAATCTTCCATGGAATCATACAGAGGGTTGGACGCCATAGTGAACCCTGTCAAGGTGTTAGGAGACTGGAAATTGCCTTCAGACATGGCTACCAATAATTTTCAGCTGACTTCGACACTTGATTCTGCTCAAATCTACTCAACCCCTAGGTAGGTCTTCTGACAATCAACAGCTGCTCAATCCAAACTCCGGGTAATCACCTTCAGGAAACAAAGGCTGGATCAGAACTCTGGCTAGCTGGAGGATGATATGCAATGCAACACTGATATGCATATGATATGCAAAATGCAGCAAACAATGGGACCACAGCCCCCACACAAAATCTGAATACTGCTGCGCTGCTGACGGAGACGTTCTCTGAAAAGAAGACCCGAATAACGGGTAGGTTGGAAGTCAAGTTTCCTGCACAAAAACCCCCCCACTCACAGGTATGGACCTATATCTGACAAGGTACGGCATCCTATGCGGTCGTTAGCGTCACAGACTTTCATGAGGAATGATACGATTCCCAGAAGGAGTGGCATCGTCATCTCATGAAGAGGCCTCACTTAGCTGACTTCCAATTGATCGGTTCCCAGAGTCGACAATCCTCACGTCTGGACTCCCCTCAGATCCTCAGGACCGGAAAGGAGCACCTCTGCGAGAACCTCGTCCGAGTGCGAATTTTCGTAGGGAACTGTGCCTGCTCAGCAGACAGGTTCGTCTACTACTTCTCCGCAACTATATCTAGGTGTATACTCATACTCGAGCCCAGGTCCGGCTTATCTCAATCATAGAACACCCGTAACACCCCAACAGCAACAGATAATATCGATAAATAAGCCCAAATAGACAAGCAAACAAGCGCTAGGATTGACTCTCTCTTGGGGACGTTGGATCCCAAAAATTGACTCGCTTTCGGGACATTGGATCCCTAGGAAACTATCGCAGTCCCCAGCAGAGTCGCCAGCTGTCGCTACTGCGAAAATCGGCGCCGGCTGACAGAAGAGTCGCCACCGTGCGTTATTTATCCCTCAGAGCGGGAAAGGAAACGCTCGAAGTAAACCTCGCAAAAAACGGGGAGAAGGTATGGTCATCGCAACCATAGCCTGGGTTCGGGAGTCGGTTACGCAAGGGGAAGGTATTAGCACCCCTCACGTCCGTCGTACTCGACGGGATCCACGCTTGCTTGGGTTGTCTACTGGATGCAAAACAATCTATCAACGGCTGCTAAATCTAAGGGGAAGGGAATTGACTCGATAGAGCGTCGCACTCTATGCCTACGTATTCTCAAGATAGAAAGTCAGAGTCAACGTAGTTCGGGACTACGGGGAAAATTGGCTCGCCAAGACCTCGCATCTTGTGCCTACGTACTTCCACTGGATGGAAGATCAGAGCTTTACGTAGTTCAGACTAACTACGGCTAAACAAAACATCCTCACACAGCAGTGAGAAAAACAACTGGTTTCACAGGGTCGGGAACCTATGGTCACAACTATGGCTGAGTCTCAAATGCACTCGGGCAAGAGAGAAAAAGGGTACTCAATTAGTCGTCAGCGGGAAAATCTCGATCGCACAGCCGCGAGAGAACAACAGGTTAGTCGTTAGTGTGCTCGCTAGGATATCGCATCCTATGCCTACATATCTTCGTCTGGTACGAAGAATCAGAGCAGCTGTAGTTCGGCTACTACGGGACCACAGCTCAAATCTCGTTTTATTAATCTCTGAAAAATGATTACAATGGTTGCATACTGCAATAAATCTCCTAGGAAACACTATCCTATCCTATCTTGAAAAATCGAATGAAAATAGCCCCCTAACAAATGGGCTTCTAAACTATCCTAAAATCGGAAAATAATTCCTATGAAAATATCCCTAAAAGAAAATGCTTTAAAAAATATTAAACCTACTTTAATATTTTTTCTCTTTTTTCTCCTTTTCTCTTTAACATATTTTTTCATATTTCTCCAAATATTTTTCTCTATTTTCAAATATATTTCTTTATTCTTTTCCTTTTTCTATTTTTCAAATGTTTCTTTTCTATTTATTTTCCCTTTTATTTTTCATAATATTTCTATATTTTTTCTTTCTTTTGATATTCCTCTTTTTTCCTTTTCAAAATATTCTTTTCTTTTCTTTTTTTTCACAATATCATTTTTCTTTATTTCTTTTCTTTTAATATTTTTTCATTCTAAACAAAATACAAAGGGAGGGGGGTGTTATAGTTACAGGGGGTATGTACAAGAAAAAAAATAAAATAAAAAAGGGACACAAAGGAACTGGGCCCAGCCCAGGTTCCTTCAGCAAACACGGGGGGTGACACTGAACTGGGGATGGAGTGTGTTGGGAAACATTGGGCCCAAGCCCATTCGCGGCCAAAAACGGGGAGGTGTGGTATCCTCAAAAAAAATGACTGGGCCTGGACCAGCCCAATCTCCTCACCTTCCTCTTCCCTTTCCCCTTTCTGATTCTGAAACCCTAGAGCGTTCCTCTCTTCAGCGCCGCCGTAAACTTCCGTCTGACTCCCTATCTCTTCCGTTCCACTTTGCTCTATCAGAACCAACCTCCCTCTCCTCTTTTCGTCTCCACCTCTATCTCTTTCACAATCCAAACTCCTGTGATGTTCTTGCAAGAACGACAAACTTGGAAGAAAGCCGTGGAAGATTCTGGAATGGCTGAAGAACATGATTAAGTTTTTTTTTTTGAGAAATTTGACGCACGTTGATGATCGCGTGAGGAATCTCGCTGAGTTGAAGATCTTGATGAACTCTAATGGACCTCTGATGAAGATTGGTGATCTTGATTGGCGTTTTGTGAACTTGATGAAGTTCGCTAAACTTCTGAGGAAAACTTGACAAAGATGATTGCTGGTGATGCGCTGAAGATTTGTTCTTCGTGAAGATCTTGTTTGAAGGCGAGATGAGCAATCTGGAGATTTCTTGAACGCTTCTTGAAGGTTGGTGAAGTTGGACCGGTGGTTTCTTCTGGAGATCGTTGATGAAGTGATGAACGTTAGGGTTCTGGATCGGAGAAGATGAGTGTTCTTGAGGATCCTTTGAGGATTTCTGGAAATTACATGATGCGCCAGGGAAATGTGGTTGAAGGGATGAGTGCTCTTCGCTGATGAAGATATGGGAAAACAAATTGCAGATGATGAATCTCGACCGGAAATGGAGGAAGATGAATGGTGTTCTGAGTTTTTCTGGAGCATCGGTGGTGGTTTCTGGGCGTTTGGAGGTTGAGAATGATGAAGATCAAGGGATGAAGGTGGCCGGATTCTGGAGGGTTTGATGTTTCCGGTGGGGTTACGGCGGCCGCCGGCCATGCAGACCGGCCGGCAGAGATCTCCGGTGAATGTTACGGTGTGGACACGTGGGGAGAAGTGGTGTGGAGTGGTGGCATGCATGCCCTCCACGTGTGGGAGGTGGCAGAGCTAGTGGGAGAGGGAGGCGCATGTGCGCCACGTGGGTGAGAGAGGGAGCATCTGAAGGATGCGTGGCGTCTGGACGAGATGCAGCGTGGTCCGTCCTTTTTGCAACACGTGGCGTGCAACTGGCTTTATACTGATGAGTCTTCGCTGGAGGCTTCCAGAAGCTTCTGGAAAGTTCTGGGAGTTGCTGGGAAGTGCTGGAATATTTTGGACCATGCTGGACTTTTTTTTTGGACGATTTCTGCACTAATGGGCCTGCGAATCAAATTGAAGCCCAACGAAAAAGTGCAATAAACCCTAAAAACTGTATTAACATGACTAAACTGAATTAAGACTAATATTAAAAATCTAATTAATAAAATCTATATTAAATTCTAAAAAGACTTTATTATTTATTAAACTCTATAAAAGAAAAAAAACTATTAATCTCTATATCTAAAAAATGAATTAAAACATATTAAAACTATTTAAAATCTATTAAATTTTATACTATTCTATATTATCTAAAAATATGAAAAACTATTAAATTCTATTAAAAATTCTACAAAGCTATATTACTCTATATTATCTAAAAAGAAAATCTATATCATCCTATTTAAACTCTAAAAAGAGAAAAGGCTATTTAAAAATATCTAAAATGATTAAAAAATCTATTTAAAAGAATTAAAACTATTAAATTCTACAAATGATTAAAAAGCTAATTATTTCTATAAAATTCTATATATGATTTAAAATCTATTTAAAAATCCTAAAAAAATCCTATTAAATCCTGAAAAATCACCATAATTCCCGGAGGAACAAAAATAAGCACCGAACGACACAAAAATAATCGGTAAAAATAAACGGGCACCGAAATAACCCAAAAATCAATTCTACTGATTTAAACTGATAAAAAACACCTGAAACACGAGACGGGAGCTGTGATCCCTGATAAAATCAATACCAATGCAAAATGCAATGTATGTAATATGCAGATGCGAATGCGGTTATGCGTCGAAACATCGAGCCAAATGCGAGACCCGGTTGGTCAAATTTTGGGGTGCAACAGGTACCTTACCCTTTGATTCAGGCTGATGGAAGACAGGCTCAACCACGGCGACTTCATCCTTCTTGGCTTGGCTTGTCACTTGTAAAATACCCTCATCAATCAACCTCTGTACATCGTTCTGAACCAACACACAACCCTTAATACTGACATCACAACTTGCGCATGCGACGTGGGAAGTATCTACTAGACCGACTTCAAACAATTTCGAATGGAATATCTTAAGAGGAGTCTTAATCTGAACAACATCAAGGACATAACCTTCCTCAGAATCAGCATTAATGGCATTAACACTCTCATGGTTAGGAAAAGGATTCTTCTTAACATTCGGTTGAGGATCTTCAAATGACAAAATCTTCTTTTCCAACAGATCCCTGACAAGACTTTTGAGAGCATAACAGTTCTCCAGATCATGACCAGGCGCACCCTCATGAAATAAACAATGAGCGACGGCGTTGTAATTGGCAGGCAGCGGATTAGGAGGCGGACCCAAAGCTCGAGTAGTGATTAGACCTTGCTTGACTAATGAGGGATACAACTCGGTGAAAGTCATTGGAATCGGCGGGCAAGGTTTAGACTGCCTCTTGTTCGGAACATTCTGGCGAGGAGCTGGACTCTTTGGTTGTTGATGGGCAGGAGCGTTGGGCGCTTGTTGATAGTTAGGAGGCGGATAAACAGGAGACTGTTGCATAGGAACCTGTTGATTGAAAGAAGGTGCAACAGCTGCCACATAGGGTTGTTGAGCATATTGAATCGGATACCCCTGAGGTTGAGCATAACCTTGCGGATATTGATAAAATTGGTCTCTTCGTCTACTGGAGGATATAGCATTAGTTTCACCTTCTTTCTTCTTCTGAGAGCTGAACGAAGGTTTCTTCGGCTGATCCTTTGAAACACCATGAGTATTTGTCATTTTACCGCTTTTCATACCCAATTCAATCTTGACACCCACAACAACGATGTCAGAGAAATTTGCAGTCACACTACCCACCATCCTTTCCTAAAATTCTGGACGAACCGTGTCGACAAACCAATCAGCTAACTCTTTCTCGGTCAAAGGAGGTTCTACTTGCGAAGCAATCTCTCTCCACCTTTGAGCGTACTCTTTGAATGACTCAGAATTCTTTTGTGACATACTCAACAACTGTCTTCTGTCAGGAGCCAGATCCATATTGTACTTGTAATGTTTGATGAAAGCGTCAGATAAATCTTGGAACGTCTTAATGCGAGACTGGTCCAAAGTTAAGTACCATTTGGAAGAAGCACCCTTCAAACTGTCTTGGAAGCAATGAATCATCAATTTATCATTCTCAACATGGGCAGCCATTTTACGATAGTACATGATCAGATGACTCTTAGGACAAGTGGCACCTTCATAGCGATCGAAGTTCGGAGTTTTGAACTTCGGGGGAATAACCAAACCTGAGACCAAACAAACGTCCCTTGTAGCAGTCCCAAAAATTTGATCACCTTCTACCTTTCTCAATCTTTGGGCGATAGTGTCTACTTCCTCACGAAGCTTGTCATGTTTCTCATAACCTTCAACATTCTCCTCAAGATTATCAAAGACGGTCTCATTGAAATACGGTTGCACACGGGTGTGCACAACGGGTGGTGCAAAGATAGGAGCCCCTCTAGAAACTTCGGAAAATAAAGGAACGACTTGCTGAACAGGCTGATTAATCGGAACAGTGGCTTGAGGAGGCACAAAACCTGGAGCAAGACCATAAGGCGGGTCCCTTGCTACGGTCACATTTGGTGGAGGGTCCACAATAACGCCGGTAATCTCGGAAACAACAGTAGGCTGAGTATCCATCTTAGCATTAATGACATGTAATAATTCCATCATACGCCCCATACCCCCTCGCAGGTCTTCAAGTTCGTTGCTAAGGCGATCAATCTCTTTTGTCTGATCCTCCATTCTTTTCCGAGTTTGAGCTCTAGTGTTGTACTGGTGCCGAGGACTCAGGGTGACGAAACTGGAAGGCGAGAGAACCGAACATGAGAAAACGGAAGACACATGCAATGCAAGAAAACATATGATGCTATGATGCGAATGCAAATGAAGATTTCATGGAATTCAAACATTCACGAATGTCGTGGGGTACCAAGAAAATTTGTTTTTCTTGTTTTTTTTTTTAATTATTTATTTATGGTATCCCGTGATATAAATGATGTTTGAATTCCACGAAATACAATGCAATGGGATGCTTTATGGATGCAATGCACATGAATACACAAAGTCCTAGGTTAAAGGACATGAATGGAGTTAAGGTCTACCCATCCCCAAAAGGAGTGTACTATAGGTTAGTTGTACATGCCGAACAAGTTTCTAAAAAGTGCCCAAAGTCATCAGCCCATCTTTCGGATATTATCAACCTTCCGATTGACTCGGGGATTAATAATATTCTCAAGAGAACCTCTTTTGAGTGTAGTATCGCGTAGCAACCATTGTAGGATTACTCCCACATAGTTCCCGCACTACGTCCTAAATAAGGCCTAGGTGGTGTAAAGGTACTACGGTTCCCAATATCACAGACTCCAATCGACCATGGAAAAAGTTTTCACGATTACTCGTTCAACCGAGCCATTTTCGAAAAGGTCTCAACTGAGCGGTGATTCTCGAATCAGCTTGGTCGGGATTCAACTCCCTATAAGCCTCATCGAATATATCCCCATCCTATAATAATGTCACTAGTCCGGGCGTAGGACTTATCTCACAACACAAGGACCAGTCCCAAATCAGAGCACAAATATGTACATGCAAATGAATAGTAAAACAAATAGTAATAAATATGAACAAATTAGGGATAACCCTCAAAAGTTCAAGGTCTCCCCAGTGAAGTCGCCATTTTCTGTTGCGGTGGAAATAGGATTACAAACTATTAATGAGTTTGAATCGCAATTCAATTCACAACCGCTCTTTGATTTATCCGAAGGAAAAGGTCAAAAGAGGGAAAACCTATTTTTGCATCGTAAACACAATGCGGGGAAAGATCTAGGGTTCGGGGGTTGGTTAAATTTAGGGAAGGTATTAGCACCCTAAACTTCTGTAGTACTCTACAGGAACCTTTTGTTCAGATGTTTACTATTTGCTTTATTTATTTGCTTAAGGTATATGTACAAAGGATTAAAAGTGAGAAAGGAGACCTAAGGGGTTAATTCTAAGTTTACTCGGCAAGACATCGCATCTTGTGCCTACATATCCTTACGGGAATGGAATCAGAGTAACTGTAGTTCCCCTCAAAAGGGAGGTTAGAAACGTCTTGATTGTGGTCAAGGTCTCAAGGGGAATAACGCATCTTAAGGACACGCTTACATGGAGTGTAGAAACTCCAAATCTCTACGTTGAATTGTTAAGTGAATTAGGGTTAGGTTAGGGATTCCGCGGCGGGAAACCCTAAAATGAGCGCGGCAGCTCTTTGACCTAATGCTAGGGGTAAAATTGTAATTTGGCGGCGACGAGGCATTTGTGAAAATTAGGGTTTATGAGGTTGTAAGGGTTTGAAGTTGAGGACTATTGACACGACGGCCAAACGGCTAGACCTAATTCCCCCGGAGGTGTGCAGTGTAACAGAATAATGGTAACGGCGTGAGATAATTGAATCATGCAAACAGGAACTTAAAGACAGAAATTAAAGCGCGATTGTTAGGGTTCACGAGGTTACATGAGAGGAGCAGATACAATATAATAGTGAAATTTAAATAGAACAATAATGAAATAAATAACAGTAAACGCAATAAACTGCAAAACGAACAAACAACGTCAGGGGGCAGAATTAAAAGGATTATCAGATGGTGAAGAAGTGAAATTATGTATCTTTTTGTGGTTTTATTTTATGATATAAACTTTAAATTAAAATATGATTTTTTAATATTAATTTTCTCAAATCCTAAAAAAAACTATTTTAACCTAATTTTTATTATTTTTTAAAAAAAATGGATTTTAATATTATTTATTAAAAAAAAAAGATTTTTTGTTTATTATTATAAAAAGGTTTTTTAATTTTATTTATTTTAAAAAAACAGTTTTAATATTTACTATAATATTAATTATAAAAAACAAAAAAATAAAAAAATGAAAATGAAAAATAAAAGGGGTTGGGCCGGTAATCACTTCCAGACCCAACCCGGTTGATGCAAGTATAACAAAACACCACAACTAGGGTTCCCAAAACCCTAATTACTCCGCGGCGCCGTTCTTCAATTCCTCTTCTTTTTCCTCGCTGCGATTCTCTTTCTCTTTACAATTCCTGAAAAGAAAACACACAAGAATATGTGAAATGAGCGATTCAACCTTTAGCTAGGGTTCGAGCGATCTCGTTGAACTCGTGATGGTGGTGATCGGTGGTTGTTAATGATCAACGGAAGCGATGATGACGTCCGTTCTGATCTTCGAAGGGAAGTATTTGCTCGTCGTGGCTTTAAACGGCGCCGGTGAATCCTCTCCACTTGGATTGCTTTGTTTCGAGGATGGATGTGATGGTTTCTAAGTCTTTTCTCTCGTTGCCGCCCAGCCAGCTCTCTTTCGGTCTCTCTCCGTCTTTCGTCTAGGGTTTTCTTACGAGGTGATGTCCTTCCTTTTATATCTTCTGATTCTCTTTTGGGCCTTTGATAATAGTGGATTTGCGTTATTTTTCTGAGATTGGATCGCGATTTTGTGATACAATTTGATTTTGTGGAACTTTTGTGAACCAACATTATTTCGATCTAATTGGACATTTGATAAGATTTCCTTCCATTTCTGGATTTGATTGAGATACGAAATTTGTTGTGTCTGTTTTAGATATCCATTGTGAACTGATTTGGACTGCTTACTCTTTTGCAGATGTGGACTTTCTTTTGATGCCCCTTTGATCTTTGGACTGGTCTTTTTTGATATCCATCTTACTTGATGGGTTTTCTTGACATTGACCCTCTTGGCTCGTGTGACCTGTTCTAACATCCAATTTTTTGTGCAGTTGTGACATGATTTAGTCGCTTATTCTGGTATAGTTTTACATGTAACCTGTTTCTTCTGATAAACTGACATTCGGTTATCGTTACCAACTGGGACACACTTACCTTTCTTTTTCTTATTTCAGAATGGTGCTAACGCTTTGGTTGAATCCAAACTGCCGAGAAGGTTACGCGGTGATGATGACTTTAGGGTCTGAACTGCTATTGTGTGGTTGCTTTCGATTATGGTTGACGGCTTCGTCTGAACCTGTATTAAACGCCATTGCCAAGTGGTTTTGGTTGCGTTGCCTTAGCGATGATGACCTTCGGGCCTGAGCTGATATTTTTGAGTTGATAATTCGCACGAATTTGCAGTTCGACGTTCGGTAGGGAGTTGGTAACGGCTTCGGCCGTGGCTCTCCCGGCCACTCGAATTCTCACGCCCAATGATGGTTAAACTGAGGGCTGAACCCCTGTTCCATCCATTTTGATACCTCGATTCTTCTTTGTCTGAACTGAAACTCATATCTCCTTTTCCTGAACTGATAGGTGAATGTGAGTTTATCTTGCTCTTGTGATTGAGTTTGCATTTCCCGCTGTGGTTTGTGAACTGGACCTCGGCCCTCTCTTACTTTCAAATTGACTTGAACCTGATTCTTTTGATGTACTTGCCATTCTATTTTCGGATACTGATGCTTTGACTTTTGCAGAGGAATCACTTGCGGATTTATTGGCTCATTTTCAGATTTGGTTTGTCTGTGGATTCAGTTTTTTGATACGGTTTGACCCTGTTACTGATACGTATTGGTTTTGTTTGGATTTCCAAGCTTTTGAGACGAGCCATATTCGATGTGCTTTGGATTTACCATTTGATTCTGCTCATTTATGGAATTCCTCTGATACAATCCTGGTCATTGCTATGGATTTGTTGGCTCGTTTCCAGACTCGGATAACCTGTTTTTTCGATACAGTCTCGGACCCGCACATGTTCACCACTATTTTCTTATGATGATTCTTTGCAGATGTTGGCCTACGGTGATGCTTTTGTCAGTAATTATGTTTGTGTTTTTCTCAACGGAATTGATGCTTAGATTCTTCTCTTGATATTCACTTTTATGCTTAACCAACTTGATGAAACTTATGAACTTTATTTGGTACAATTTGATTTCAGTGACATTCAGTTTGGTGTTGATGGTGTGGTTCTTTTTTCGGCGCATAATCTCAGTCCCTTTGAGCTAATATCTGCTCATTTCCATCGTTTCAGGGCTGGAGTATTTGGATTCACAAACGGTTTGATGATTGGGGATGTGATGTTGCTAAACTGAGCCTACATGATGGCTGCCTCTGATTGTTTCTATTGTGCACCTTCAATTTGTATTTCCAATTACTTTTGGCTGTGAAACCGTTTCGAGAAAAAAAAGCCACATATTTACTTGATAGGCTGCTATATTTACTTGATGGTCCCTTCAGAATCCACATCTGCGCAAATCATTTCGGCTCGAAAGCTTCCTTTATCTCTCTCTTTTTCGGTTGCCCCTTAAATAAGAACTGTATTACCTGATTTGACGCCAATGGTGCGGATCGGTAACGGGGGTAGGATGCGACTTCGGCCGTGCCACTCCCGGCACTCGATGATGATGATGTTCTGAGAGTGTCAAAGATAACTTCTAACCCTTTCTTGCTTCTGTTTTGTTTTCCTATTCTTTTGCAGGTGATCGGGAATTTCGTGGAGTACTCAAGGGAAGGATACCATGAAGAAGCCTTAGGAGTTTTTAGGATTTAGGATTTTCTTGGAATAGATATTCCATGTAAAAAATGTAATCCTTTTGTAGATGAATGAAATGAATTCAAAAGTTGTCTTGGTCCATTCCATTTGTAAATCAAATATTTATGAAATGAAATTCAACAATATTCATTTACTTCTCAATTGAAATCTCACATACTTATGAATACCAAATTTTGAAATTATTTATATTTACTTCTTAGTTGTAAATTATAAATATTTATGAATAAAAAATCCACAAATATTTGAATTCACTTCCTAATTGTAAAGTATAAACATTCGCGAATGATATTCACAAATATTAAACTTCCACTTCCCTTTCCGTATTAGACAGTATTATGAACGATACTCACCATCTTTGTATCTTTTGACCATTTTAACCGCAACCTGATTAACTCCAAATAAATTCCAAATAATCCCACTTATTGTATGTCCGAAATGCTTTATGGATGAACACAAAAACTACTCAAACGGTCTTAGAACGAAACCATGGGCAACGGATGGCCCACATTCAAATATGTTCCTGACCAATTTTCCGGTAGTAATGACGCCTTGATATAATCAAACCATGTGATAGAAATAGTGTCTCAAGTGTCTCAAAGCTTAGTAACAGTCCGTCTTCAAAGAATTAGCGGAATCCACGTAAAAATGACCAAAATACCCCTGGAACCAATCCTGCAAAACAAACACCTCCATGACTTGATAGTGGTTAGCAGATGCACAGATGAGATGCTATGCGAAATGACTGACTAAATATAAGGGTAAAATTTGGGGTATTACAGTAATTAATTTGAAATGATAGTTTTTTTTCGTATATTATTTGAAAATAATGGTTATTTTAAAAAATCCAATTCATCTTCCATTTTGTTATTAATGAAATATTTTGACTCATTATATTGAATTTTTTTATTACTTTTAAATTATCATTTTAATTATTTATTATTTGAGTTTTTATTGTTAATGTGTTATTTTTATAAATATGACAATAAATGGTTAAATATATTTGCTTATTAGTAGGTTGTTTCCCATGAAAATTGGTAAACAATCGTTGATCTTCCACATCTAACTTTGGTGACTCACATGACCGATCAAATTGATCCTAGGACATGTGCTAACAATTGATTGAAAATGAATTCTAAAGACTAAACACTTCGACAGTGTTCGTAAAGAGGAGTTTATCTAAAAGTATGGTTTAAAAGAAACGCAAGAACATTAAATCAAAAAAAAAACTGAAGACATCAAAGAAAGGCTAAAAAAATAAGACACAATGCTGAAACGTAACTTGCAATAAAGTAAAAGATAATTTTTTGATGAAAAGTTAAAGTAAATTGCATTAAAGAAGAAAATTGTGTTTACATCACGTACATTCTCCCAATACTCTTTTCTCTACACGCGGAAACTTTGACTAAATCTGAAGTAACTTGTACAAAGTGAACACCACCCTAACCTTATTGATATAACTCCTATTTATTATAACAAAACTAACTGCTACCACTTGTCCTTTAACTGTCTTTAAAGGCTTATATGTTAAAGAATACTCAGTCAATGCTAGTGCCCATTTACCAACTCGATTATGTAAGATAGGTTTAGACAACATATGGTTAATAACATCAAAATGAGACGAAACATAAATATCAACTGGTTTTATATATTGCTTTAATTTTGTACAAGAGAAATACAAGCATAAGCATAATTTTTCTATCATATTATACCTAGTTTCTGCATCATTCAAAACTCTACTGAGGTAGTAGATGGCCCTTTCGACATCATCTTCATCCTCTTGAGCCAACATGCTCCCTGAGGTTTTGTCTGACGCAGCTGTGTACAACCTCATAATCCTATTCCTACAAGGCGGTGAAAGAATTGGAGGATGACTCAGTTAGTCGTTGATCTTGTCGAAGGCTTCCTGCTGATCTTACCCCCATTCGAACCCTTCTTTGTTGAATCGAAATAATGGTGAAAAGGCCTGCATTTTTCGCTTAAGTTCGATATGAACCTTCTAAAGAAATTAATCTTGCCCAGCAATGCTTGCAACTCCTTTTTAGTTGATGGCGTTTTCGCTTCCATGATGGCTTTGGTTTTATTCTGGTTGATCTCGATCCCCTTTTTGTGGACCACAAAGCCTAGAAAAATCTCCTGCCTGAACACAAAATGCACATTTAAGAGGATTCATTTTAAGACCATATCTTCTCATCCTTTCGAAGGATTGTCAAAGATGACTCAAGTGACTCTTCCCTAAAACAGACTTAACCATAATATCATCAATATATATTTGCATGAAAGTCTCTATACAATCACGGAAGATTGAGTTCATTGCTCGTTGATATGTTACCCTAGCATTTTTTTGGCCAAAAGGCATCACTACCCATCCGTAGGTGCCTAAGGCTCCAGGACATCAAAAAACTGTTTCGGGGACATCATCTTCAGCAATGAATATTTGGTTATAACCAGAGTACCCGTCTAACATATTAAGATACTCACAAGTCTTGTGGCAGAGTTGACTAGCATTTCTGCCACAGGCATAAAATACTCATCCTTTGGAGTTGCAGAATTTAGATCTCTAAAGTCTATGCAAACTCTTAAAGAACCATTATTTTTTATGACAGGTACAATGTTAGTTAACCACTCGACATACCTGACAGTGCGGATGAACTTGCATCGAATGAGTCTTTCAACTTCCTCCTTTATCTTTGAGAGAATTTATGGGGCAAACTGTCTTGGATTCTATTTGACTGGCTTCTTCCCAAGCTTGATCGAAAACTTATGTTCGACCAACTCTCTACTCAGACCAGGCATCTCATCATAGTCCCAGGCGAAACAGTCTTTAAACTCCTACAACAACTAGATGACTTCGACCTTAAGTTGTGGGTCAAGATTGGCGCTGACATATGTTGGCCTTTTGGTTGCCCCTTCTCCTAGGTCAATTTCTTCTAATGGGTCCTGCACTAGCATCAGCGGACCCTTTTCAAACCCCAAAGACTCATCATCATAGATGGCATCAAGCCTCTGGCTCTGTTCTACACCCTGAACCTTATCAAGTGGCTATGGGTCGAAGTCCTTACGAGGACCTTCTTGGTGGAAACCGGAATTAGCCTTGACGGCCATATATTCATTAGCAACTTCCAAAACCGCCTGTAATTTGGTTTCAGTCACGTAGGCCGAAATTCTTCTTAATGCTTTGAACTGAGTCGTTGTCACTAATTTCATTTCCCAACCCTATGGGGTCTAATGCAGGTTCATCAAGGTATGAGAGCATTTCTCCTAGCACCTATTTATCCCACTGGAAACTATCGACGGTATGTAAGTACAATGAGCAAAATATTTCATCATTTGGGACAAACTTAAGATCTGTGGGGGCCACAAGGGGCAATATGAGTCAGGTGATTGTCGAATTGTCTCTTGTCGACATGATTTATGGGTGCCTTAAAATACACCTAGTCAACTTCAATGTTCTCTACTATGTCATATGGCCTTCAGATGGTGATTCGTTGATGCATCGAAGATGGCACTGTACATATGTCATGTATCCACTCACGTCCTAAGAGCAAATTATAGTTGGCTTTTATTTCTACTACCATGAAGACGGTAGGCCTAGTGATTGTTCCAACTGTTAAGTCAACTTGTATCACACCCAACGTAGAGCCAACTTTTCCTTCGTAATTCGAAAGAACCATATTATGTGGCTTAGTATCAGTGTCATACTTGCCAATCTTGTTCAATAAGAAATGTGGCATCAGGTTTACTGTTGCGCCACAATCCACTAATATCTTTTTCACTGGTACATTCTCCACCTTCTCAGTGATGTAAAGAGGCTTCAGGTGACCTTTCATCGCCTCTGTAAGTCGCTCGAATAAGGTGTTATGCTCTTCAAAACACCCTTTATTTATGATATAGTAGCACACTAGCTTGTGTGTTGCCATCTCCGCTTCAGTGTAAGCATCCAAATTTTCGACCTCTGTAATTTGGTCGAAGTCCTCAGGCATTACAGACACCACAATGACTAGGACATCCAAAGAAGCATCAGACTCAGATTCAAAGTTATCTGTCATTTCTTCATCATCTTCGACAATCTTTTCATGTTTGTCCTATTGAGAGGAAACAATTTCCGCCCCACAGGCACTTTTTCAGCAATTTTCATTTGATTCCCTATGTTATTATTAGTAGGGACATTAGTAATGGACTCTCCTTGGTCCTTAGAATGAGCCTCCCTGAGAGCCTTCCTTCTACGTTGTTCTCTCCTCCATTGAGATCACGACGTCGGGTTCTTCCCTTTATAGTTCTCAGAAACGTGAGCAGTTTTGTTGGAGGATTAAAACTCCTTGCGATAGGTTATCGAAGAGCCCCTGTTGACTTCAAATGTTTTCCATTTATGCTGACCTTTCTACCTGTCCTCATTTGGTTTGACCAATTTTCCGTTAGAAAGTTTAGCAAATGGCTTGAAGGTAGCAGGCCTTGCTCCTGGTGCTCTAGCCTTCGACTTCGGCCTTCTTGGATCGATACTTCGGGGGCCATGGTTGGCCTTTTCCCACTTCTACTGAGCTTTTCGTACCTCTTCAAGCTTCTGAGCAGCCTTTTGATCGAAGATTGCGTTGTATCTAGGGCATAACATGACACCTGATCCCTTCTTTTGGCAGCGGTGAAGTAATTTAATAATGGTTTTTTCCTGTTTTGGATACGCCACTTTGTTGCGCTCTTCCTGGTAGCTTGCTTCATCAACCTCCATGGTTTTATGTTGTGTAATCTCGACCATATTTATGTCCATGTCGACATCAACACTAAGATTCAGATTGCAGAAGTCCATATCAAGGCCTTCAGCAGCCCTGCCCATCTTAACGAAACTATCTACGGTTTCTTTGGTAACCAGCATCATGTTAGTATCTTCAGTGATCCCGTCATCCAAGACATTAGTAGCTTTGTCGAAGCCATCAGCGACCTCACTCATGATTTTCTCCATGGCATTAATGTCAAGGCCTACAGTAATCTTGACTAACACAGCATCATTGGCGAAATCTTCAGTGATTTCCACCATATTAATTGAACAGTCAAAGTCATCAGCAACTTCAACCATATGTACTTCTGTGGGCTCAGCATAATGGGCATCCACTATTTGTAACGGGTGAGAGTCAATTTTCATTTAACTGTGTCGCGGTGAAATTTGGATACCAAACTATTGATTAGTTTAAATCTTTAATTCATTTTGCAACCGAACTTTGATTTGTCCAAAGGAGGGGATAAAGATTGAAATTCCCACAATGCAATGCAAATGCAAGCTAGAGAGTTTTAGGTTCGGGGGTCGGTTAAACTTAGGGAAGGTACTAGCATCCTAAGTTTCTGTAGTACTCTACAGGAACCTCTTGTTTCATGTTTGTTTATTGCTATGTGTTATCTGCTTAAGGTTAAAGACCTAGGTGGTTTATTTCTAAGTATACTCGATAAGATGTCGCATCTTATGCCTACATATCCTTACGGGAGTGGAATCAGAGTATCTGTAGTTCCCCTAAAGGGTTTGAGGAGTTCTTTGACTGTGGTCAAAGTTCCTACGGGTTTAGGGTAGTTGATTTATTGATTTTAGGAGAAAAGGTGAGTTGTCATTTTAAGGGAGATTTAACCGCCACGAATTTGTAGGAAAATAGTCTTTGCATCGTCTTAAGAGAAGGGCTCAAGTACTCGGATATGGATCGACGAGTACGCCTCTATCTCTCTTAAGGCAAAGTCCCTACGGTATTGAGTGTATTGTTGTGGGGTGGAAGTTCTATCTCGCTTAAGATGACTAACATCTATTTCTCTATTGTGTTTGAATATTGTTGTATTGAGTTGTTTGTTTATTCTAAGTTGTAAAGTAAAGACAAAGGTCCTCCTATGGGGTAGGATCTAACTTAGAGGTCTACTTGAATGGGATCAAGGATCATGTGGGAAAATGATGCAAATGATGCATACGCACGATTGTTGAGATCATGCGCAAGTTCTTCCTTTGGACGGAGTGCAATTGCGAGAATGATAAACATGATAGTGTTAAATTGCGGAAGATAAAGTTGCAGAATAATAAAGGGCAAGTAAATAAAACATACACATACGCATGAAAGTGCTAAGTGAGTGTGTGAGTTGTGAATAAAATAAAAGTAGATAAAATAAAACGCACATACGCATGAAAGCGCTAAGTGTGTGGATGTGAATGTGCGGAAGCGTGCACGATTGGATTATGGTGTTGATTGTTTTAGGCGAGGTTATTCGATTTTATGTGTGAAATTGATTTTAGTAAAAAAGGTTAAATAGAAAGTAGGTGTGAATTAATTTTATTATTTTTTATTTTACTTAAAGAGAAAATGTTCAAATTGTAAAAAATATTTATTGAATTAATTGGGATTTTAAATAAATGAGTTTTCATAAAAAGATGTAGTCATTTAATATAACAAGTTATATTTTTTCTAAAAAGAGTTTATTAAGATAAAATCGTCTTCTTATTATAAAAATAGGTTTTTAATTAGTTTTACCAAAAGATATTTTAATAAGTGAAAAGCCTTTTATTTTATATCTTATAATATGACTAATTTATTATATTAAAAGGGTTATTAATTTAATGAAAATATAAATAAGTTAAAGGTGAATAAAAAACAAATATGAGTGAATTATTTTTTTTAAAAAAAGAGGTTGCCTAATTAAATAAAATTAGTTAACTATAAAAGCTAGATTTAAATAATAGATTTTATTAGTATTTAATAAAAACTTGATTATATATATATATATATATATATATATATATATATATATATATATATATATATATATATATATATATATATATATATATATATATATATATATATATATATATATATATATATATATATATATATATATATATATATATATATATATATATATATATATATATATATATATATATATATATATATATATATATATATATATATATATATATATATATATATATATATATATATATATATATATATATATATATATATTATATATAAATGATTAGTTATAGGTTAATTAAAAAGATTAGTGATTATATTAATTAAAGGGTTAGTTAATAGGTTAAAGGTTGATTAGTGGGTTAATTAAGGATTAAGGGGGCGAGTGATTCAGCGGTGCAAGTGTGTGGGGGTTCACCGTGGGATGCAGATGGTGGATCGTGCGATGATGATAATTTGAAGAACGTGCGGTGCATGGTGGTGGTTCACGGTAACTACCGTGAGTGCATATACATAATACAATATATGAAAACAAAATGACAAAAAACCCTAAATTTGATTCCCCCCTTTTCGCCGCTACTCTCTCTCGATTCACTTTCTCTTCTCAGCTTCTTCTCTATCTTCCTTCCCTCTTCGTTCTCGTACTTTCTCCTTCTTCTCTCCATCAATTTCTTCTCTCCTTCTTTATGATTCGCGATTTGTATTCTTCTTCGCTTTTCTTCCTCTATTCTAAAACAAAACATGGACAAGAAAAAACAAATGTTAGACAGAAAGCGTAAAAAAACGACGATTACGGCGTCAATGGTTCCGGGCTCGCGGCGATCTATGAAGACGGTGGAGGTTTCTCGCGGACGAAAAGAGGGTTTGATTCGGTGGTTTCATCCGGCGACGACAAGTGGGTTCGTGATGGATGATTGGGATAGCGAAGTTGAGGGTTTGGGGTTATGATTTCGCGGCGGAGTTTCCAACAAGATAAGTTTTTGCTCTTCTCGATTTACATGTTCAGGGTTGGAAATTTTGGATTTCTTACATGTTCTGTAAATGACTCTGTTAGGGTTTCTTGGTTAGGGGTATTTCTGAATAATGTCTTTTTTTGTGGATCTATTGAACTCCTCCTTTTATAGTTGTATGATTTCTCCCCTGATTAATTCTCATTATTTCCTATTAAAATCATTACCAATCTCGTACGAACATGTTTTTACGGTTTTGGAAAAACAAGTTAATGTTGTCTCAAACATGTTTGTATATTTGCCTTATGTGTGATGTCCTATTGATTGAGATTTCAAAATCTTTCCTTTTTTGTGAATTTTGTGGTAAATGTTGGAACCTTTCATTTATCATGATTTTGTATCGCTGCAGGCACTCAAAGCAAACCTTTAATTCAATTCCTTCTAAAAAAACTCTGCTCTTGTTTTAACAGGGCTGGAAAAAACGGATGGTCGAGAAAAGAGGAAGACTGTACGTGTTAACCGTAATTTTCCAATCTCAGCTGTAACGTTTGCTTCACCTCTTCAATTCAATTACTCGCTTCTCAACTCAACTTCTATTTTAAAAAAACTTTGTTGTCAGCTTCATGGTCTTGAGGATAACATCTTGGTTGTATTAACATGAACTAATTTCTGGTCTATAACCTTGCAGGATGAAACCGTATTGCCGTGAAAGTGACTTGGTTGAAAGTTCTGCAGGCTCTCATTTTTAAACGCAAGCTGATGACTTCAGTTGTTTTCTCATGAACTTGAAGGCGTTGCGAGCGGGGCTGAGCTTTTTTGAGCTTCGACATTGTATTGAAGCCGGCAGTTCGAGTTAGTGCAAGGGGCAAAAGTTTCCAGTAGCTCCTCATTCGATAAATCAGAGGCAGTCGCGATTATCTCATTCCATTAGTTACTGCTTCATTAGAAAAACTTATGGATGACATGCTGTTTGGTAAGTCCGGCTAAATGTCAGTTCTGTCTTCGTAATCATGAATCTTCTCTTATTGATGTGTCGGTGTTTTGGTTGAGAGATTGAGTTGTTCTTTTGACACTCTATCTCATTATCATCCTCTTCACTGTCAATGATGACAGGGAGTGTAGCAGTTGGTGTAGGGAGTCGACGGTAACTTCATGCCTCAGATGATCTCTGGTCTAACAACCCTTCTAGGCTCGCCAAAATATCTAGTGAGGTACTTGCTACAGCATGTGTTGAAACTGAAAGTATGTAATCAAGGTTGCGCATGACAATGTCCTCGCAGCATTTCTTCAAATCATCAACTCCAAGAGAATCAGCAATCTCAAGCAATTGTATGGCATTTCATGGCTCTAGCAGACACTCTGCTGCTGCTTTTTCACAAACACCTTTTAATATGGGTGTAGATCTCTGTCTAAGATTATCATTTTGAGTTGTATATATTGTATTATGGGAATCAGTATCCTCAAATAAAATGTCTTCATCTAACTCTTCCCTACTATTCGTGTTACTCGACTTGAGCTTCAGAGAATCATCAATCATGTTGATAGGGTAGACAGGATGATAAAGGGAAGCCACAATTAATAAATGTGTTTCACCAACTGAAACTGAGGTAGCCTTCTTTGAACCTGTTCTACAAACGGTTCGGTTCTAACTTCAAACTGGTGTCGGTACTGACTTGGTTATTTTGCAGGAATCGTTTCGTCACGCGGGGGGATATCACATTCTTAGGACTTCGCCTGATGTTACCTGACTGCTACCACATCAGAGAGGTAAGTTGCAGCCATGGGATATTGTTGGTTCGGTTTCTCCGGTGATTAATTCTTCTTTTGCATAACAGGTTCAGTGCCAGCTCCTTTTGTGATGCAGAAACAACTTTGTTGCGTCTCAAATACAACTCGTGGATTAAGCTCAAATTGCAGCGTTGCCGACGTGGTTTGCCGGAGATGACGAAGAAGAATCATGGATCAAGTTGGTGTAAAGGTATGGCCCCTCACGGTAACTGCTGTTAACTTCTTCCTCATATGCTCTGCCAATGGTTGCTTGATAGGCTTTCTCTTTGTGTTCACAGATACTTGTTTCGGAGAACAACTCAATATAGAATCTCTTGACCTCACAACCGTGTTCTACCAATGCCGGAAAGAAATACTTGGAGTTGAATTGTATTTACGCCTGATAATGCCTCTGTTCTATGGATTTTCTGAATACTTTGGTTTGTTGCAAGTCAATGCTTATGGACGGTTTGCGTACGGAGCTTCACCAGTTGACATACCATTCACGAGGTTGGGACTTTCTCAGAATGGAAGTTGGAGAATGAGCTAGTGTTCTTATGGCCATTACCTGCAAGCCATATCGCATCAATAAGAGGGAGCTATGTTGGATTAGTGCAGGCGGCAATTTGGTTCAGTAGGTAGCCACCATATGTTGCTACGGCAGGTAGCCTTGTATCTTCACCAAAATCTTGTAGAGAGGGTAATGATTGTTGACTAGGCTAGTTAATTTGTGAAAACCCCTTGTAATTTGTACTGTAATACCGGATGTCGTTACTTAATGTTGTAATGCTTTTTCAATGTAATTCAAGTACAATTGTAAAAATAAGTTGGTCATAATCATTAATTGATCTTGCCAAAACTCCATGGATTAGTTAAATTAATGTACACTGTAATCCTTTGGGTTGACAACTCAGATACCTGGATGTGCGATTTGAAAATGACTTGGTGCCTTGTAAAGAACAAGCGAATATAAAATCCTTAATTTTATAACTGATTTAGCTATATAGTCCATTAATTAATTCTTGCCAAAACTCCATGGATATCGAGACTCTTTTAAAACCTGCAGCCCATTTCTAAAATTTGAATGATGATGTAACAGACTTGAATCTTGGACTTGAACTTTGTAAAAAAGTGAATTGATTTGAATCTTGCTTTGAGAACTTCTCAACCAAACTCAATTCAAGACTTCCATTCGAACTTACCACTTTACGGCGCATTGATCACGAAATGTTACCGAGGCAATCTCAACACACATGAGGATACACTCCATAAATAAAACAAAGTTTGTCCCAACCTTTGTCACCATAGAACGATAGTTAACCCTCAAATCACCATGTTCAACACCAATTGAAAGGATAGCCTTGATCCTTTTTCAGGGGCAAACACCAGAACTTCCATTAAATCCATGGAACCCTAAGAACTCTTTGAAACAAGTGCAAGGGGTCATTCCATGAATTAATCGATTGCGAGAATGAAAGATACTTCCTTTTGCAATCACTGCGGCTGCAAACACACATACAAAAGTATAAGATAACACACAAGGAAACGCACAAGGCGGTGGGATCTTATGGTCAAAAATTAGGGTGCAACAGACTGTTCCTCTTTTCCCCGAACTTCAGCCTGCCCTTCTGGATATCATTTTGGACTAAATCCCTGAAAAGAAAACACTGAGAAGTTTTATGATCCAAAAAATTATGGTACTTACAAAATCCTCTCTTTTTTCTTTGTTCTAAAGGTGACATTTTAGCGCCAGCAGGCACTATCATTTTTCCATCTTTAACTAACAAATCAAAGATTTCGTCACATTTAGTGATATCGAAAGTATATGTTTTCTTTAGAAACTTGTTAATCTTTTCAAATTCGACAAAAAAGTTTCCATTCGAAGGAGCTAACATTTTACAAGCATACGGAGGACACTGTTTTAATTCAGCAACATCTATCT
Organism: Lathyrus sativus; assembly: GCA_963859935.3. Taxonomy (NCBI): domain Eukaryota; kingdom Viridiplantae; phylum Streptophyta; class Magnoliopsida; order Fabales; family Fabaceae; genus Lathyrus; species Lathyrus sativus. Next base: position 384,251,760 of record OZ012741.1, on the reverse strand, counting down.
CATTTTCTTCGGAATACAGTGGTTCATCACGTAAACCTTCGACATTCTCATTGTATTCAACATAGGCTACCTTTTTACTCTTATTAAACTTAGCATTTTCGTCTTTCAGACGTTCTAACTATCGAACCCTATCAGCTAGTTGGCCCATATCTCTTAGATACTAGGTATCCAACTTCTTTCTAATAGAGTAATCAAGGCCACCAATGGCCATTTCGACCAACTCATGTTCTGGAACTTGAGTAAAACACCTAGCCTTAAGTAATCGAAACCTATTTAGATAATTGTCTATTGGCTCAGTAAACTTTCGTTTTATGCTAGCCAATTCCTTCAAACTAATCTTGGTTTATCCCATGTAGAATTGTTCATGGAATAAATGTTCCAACTGGGTCCAATTACATATTGAGTTAGGAGGTAGGGTTGTAAACCAAGTAAAAGCATTTTTGGTGAGAGAACTTGGAAAATATTTTATCCTAAGACTTTCGTCATTTGCAATCTCTCCAACCTCGGTCATATACCGGGTTACGTGTTCAATAGTAGATTCAGCAGTATCTCCTGAAAATATGGTAAACTTTGGTACCTTCGTCCTAGGAGGCAATTCTAATTGGATAATGTAATCTACTATCGGTGATGTATAGTTTGGCATAGTAAAACCAAAATTTACCCCATTTCGGGCCATTATCCTTTTGACCATGGCTGCTAGGTTGTTATCGACAGCTATGTTGTTATGTTGAACCTATTGTATAACATGGTCAGCATCTTGGTTTCGATTTACCATAACTACCTCTTGTTCTCTCTCTACCAAAATTGGCACTTGGTTCCTATGTGGTTCAACTCTATGAGGTTCGAGTCTAAGGGTTTCGAAGCTAAAGGGTTCAACTATCCCCTGATTTTTCAGATTCGCCTCAGGTACGTTCCCTAAGTTTCGTAGTGGAATATTTTCCATAACAGTTGTGCCTCGAACAGGGGATGGTACACCCATCAATTCTGTCAAGCGTGCCAATTGCACTGCTAATTGTTGGTTAGTATGGGTAGAATTCTGGATCAATGGCTGGAAAATTTCCCTATAGTTTGGGACAAGGTTTGTACTATTTGTAGGTTACTCTCATCCATTTGATGTCTTAAACATGCTATAGAAGTATCTGTCAGACTAGGACCTTGAGTGGAATATCCCACACCTACACTTTGACTATTTCGATCCACATTTATCCCAGATCCTGACCCTTATAATGGCGAAGACATTACATTCTCTGAGAATACTAAGGGAGAATTTTGGAGGCCTTGCATTACTGACGTTGGCATTCCATACGGTGGATTCCTTGGTAATGGTCGTGAAAACCCTGGAAGAGGAAAATTCCTAAACGTCGAAGTTCCTCCTGGTGGAGTTTGGGGATTAGATGCTTTTGGCCCAATGTACTCCAAACAGGTTGTGTGTAAGCCTTTATATATGTCAACTCTGAACCTACCAATAATGGCATTGGTTCAAACATAACAGGAGGCGATATTGGCTCTCTTGTCGAAAGAACTGGGGGTGGCACTACATCGTTCCTAGACACGTTTCGAGGGTTAGTGTTACTTGGTTGATTATCTGAATTACTTGATTGAGGATTAGAACCACTTCCTCGAGGGTTTGGATTGTTTGACTGATTAATATTTGTCGCCATTTTCCAAGTGTATCTTCTCCTTGGTCTCTCTTTGTTTGTAGTGGTTACTTTTCTACTTCTCAATAACATGCAACGAAGTTTTCTCAAAGAAAAAACTAATAAATGCAGATTTTCAAAATCTTAGAAAAATCTTTATAGAAGTTAGCATTGTCCCACCAGGTGTGCCAATTTGTTTCTCGTGGAAATTGGTAAACAACCGCTAATCTTCCAAATCTAACTTTGTTGACTCACATGATCGATCAGACTGATCCTAGGACATGTGCTAACAATTGATTCAAAGTAAATTCTAAAGACTAAACACTTCGACAGTGTTCATAAAGAGAATTTTATCTAAAAGTATGGTTCGAAAGAGACGTAAGAACATTAAATCGAAAAAAAAAGGCTGAAGACATCAAAGAAAGGCTGAAAAAATAAGACACAATGTTGAAACGTAGCTTGCAATAAAGTAAAAGATAAATTTTGATGAAAAGTTAAAGTAAATTGCATTAAAGAAGAAAATGGTGTTTACATCACGTACATTCTCCCAAGACTCTTTTCTCTACACGCGGATACTTTGAGTAAATCTGTAGTAACTTGTACAAAGTGAACACCACTCTAATCTTATTGCTAGAACTCCTATTTATAATAACAAAACTAACTATTGTTAACTTCCTAAAACAATTAACATATGACAAATGTCGCGCTGCATGCTTCTGTCTCTTGGATGTGCGCCACTTGTCTTATTCAGGAGCGGATAAGAATAATTACTCCCTCCTTTATTTGAATTTTGAATTCCCTTAGCGTCGGACATCATCAGTATTCTCGGTCAAAGGTAGCTTCCCAACTCTTAGAAATATTTTCTAAGTCCAAAAAGTATCATTTCCTTATGTGAGCACCTTTGACTTAAAACTATCATGAAGATCCAGTCGAAAACTTCTTTAAACCTCTTCAAGAGTTTAACATTCCAATCAACACTTCCAACTTAATATGGGCGTCAAATTTCTGAGCTAACATAGGCATATCATGGATTTTAAGAGAGAGAAAAAAAGAAGGAAGCATGCATTTTATTGAAATATAAGAGCAAATCACAATATTATTATTCTAGATATTTAAATTTTATTACAAAATTTATATATAAATGTTTAACATATTTTTGTGTTATGTTTAACTAGCATCCAAACAGGCACTCCCGTGCCGTTTGTCCGCTTTTTTTTAATTTTCTCGCGCGTCAAAATATAAACGGATATTTGTCTGTAAATTTTGTGATTTTCATGATTAAATGTTAATTAATAAAAGACTATAGTATAAAAAATAAAAGAATTTGAACACTTCTTTTTACCATTCATCATAGACATGGAACGATTGAAGATAATTATATGAAAGATTAGAGAGCATCTTTTAAGAAAAATATGTCAAAAACACCATAAAACATATAAACACGTTAACACCATAAAAAGGCAGATAGATGGCACGGCCCGTCCAGGACGCTATTTAAAAATAAAAAGAATAAAGATAAATTAAAATGAAATTGAAGATAATTTTAAACTGCGGTACAAATGAAACGAATCTTACAAATTGAATAAGAAAAATGCTATTCCTACACCCTTTTCTACACCCAATACTTACACTGTATGCACTATTCACCGTATTTATACGGTGAACAGTGTTTTTTTAATTAAAATAATATATATTTTTAAAATATTAATTTTTAAAAAAAATATATTTATTTTTAAAATTTATTTTATAACACAAATATAAGATTGCGCATTAACCAACTTCACAGTTGCATTAACCACAAAAATCTACATTATTAACCAATTATTTTACCTATAATTTATTAACCACTTTCACTACTTCATTAATCAATAAAATACACACTATTAACCATGTTCTGGAGAATTTGTTCAAGTATTTGTGAACAGTAATTGAGGTGTAGGGTGTAGAAATGGGTGTCAACATAGCAATCCTGATTGAATAAATAGATATCAACTCAAAGAAAGTGTCATAAAAATAAAACCATTATAAATAAAAGTCACTAATATAATATACCAAAATTTCAATTATAAAAATATATAATAAATTAAATTTTGACTGTTTAACAGAAAGCACTTGAAATCAAAATAATTAAATCATAAAAACATAAATAAAATGTCTAAAACTTCAAAACAATTAAATTGTGTGTTTTATTTGGTATTGATAAAAATTAATGTTAGTAATCGTTAACTTATATATGCACGAATTTGGAAATAGAGGAAAAAAATTCAATTTAAATAAGAAAATAATAAAATAGTAATCTCTTAAAAGAGTATTAGTAAGAAACAAAATAAGAATTGCAAACAAAGGGACAAAGGCTCAAATTTTATTGATAGAATGGTAGTCCGCAAATGGCGTAACTCCACGGATCATTAAAAAGTTTGAAAAATGGTAACTACAATGGAAAAGGCTACATTGAAATATAATGACCACTATTCTCTCTAACAACTTTGAATTCCCACTGCGCTTGAGACTTCAGCCTGGGATGATTGAAGTAAAGTCCTTGATAGGAAATGTTGCTTCAAACGATCAAGATTGGGCAGACGCAGTTACTTGCCATAATCCCTAACTTTTGCCTAGATTGCCCTCTCGGGTTTTCGATCTACCGGGATAATAATTTCTGTTTTTGTCTCTAATTTTTGCCTGGACCGCCCTTTCGGGTTTTCAATCCACCGAGACGCTCATTTTTTCCTAAGCCGCCCTTTCGAGTTTTCAACTTAGCGAGTTGTTATTTTTTATTTAGGCGAAGTATTTCTTGACTGCATCGGTATTCACATAACGAGTGAACTTTTCACCATCCATAGTTGTACGAATTAATGCACCTCCAAAGAAGGCTTTCTTAACAACATATTGACCTTCATAATTAGGAGTCCACTTTCCCCTAGAATCAGTAGTAAAAGTCGAGATCTTTTTGAGCACGAGGTCTCCTTCTCTTAACACACGAGGTCGAACCTTCTTGTCAAAAGCTTTCTTCATTATCTATTAATTTAATTGGCCATGACACAAGACCGTCATTCTTTTCTCTTCAATCAGATTCAACTAGTCGTATCTACTCTGACACCATTCAACTTCATACAATTCATCTTCCATTAAAACTCTCATAGAAGGGATTTCAATCTCTACCGGGAGCACTGCTTCCATGCTATAAACAAGAGAGAAAGGGGTTGCCCCTGTTGAAATGCGGACGGATGTACGATACCCATGCATAGCAAAAAGGAGCATATCATGCCAGTCCTTGTATGTAACAACCATCTTTTGAATGATCTTTTTACTATTCTTATTAGCAGCTTCAACAACCTCATTCATCTTGGGTCTGTAAGGAGAAGAATTTTGATGCTCAATCTTAAACTCATCACATAATTCCTTCATCATCTTGTTATTCAGATTTGACCCATTATCAGTGATAATCTTGCTCGGAACACCATACTAACAGATGATTTGGTTCTTGATAAACCAGACCACTACTTGTTTGGTCACATTAGCATATGATATCGCTTCAACCCATTTGGTAAAATAATCAATAGCCACCAATATGAAATGGTGTCTGTAGATGTTCTTGATTGGCTACATTTTATGGTAAAACATTGTTGTGTGTAGATGTCTTGACTGATGTCATGACATTCGTGTGTAGTGTACTGTAGGGTAAGTTTGGATAGAGTATATTGGATATCATGTTGGATGTTATGACATTAGGTAGCGACCAACAAGAGCGCGTGTTTATTTTTCTGGTATAATGCATGAGTTAGCTCAGGCTAGATTTCAGGAAACATTTTAGGGTTCATAGTTATCTCAGGTGAAATGCTAGGCAGTGCTGAGCATAACATGAAATGCATATGACCTAATTGAAAGAACTCTGAATTATGGAAAAGGGTTTAACTTGGTTAAACCTAATTTCTGCCACTTAGGCCCAAGGTTCATGCGCTGCATATAAATAAAGAAGAGGCAATCCTGATGGATAGGTTTAGAGATTGTGAGTGAAGAATTTTGTTTGTGCAACTTGTTCTTCACGTGGGTTTTTGTGTCTTAGGTTTTCTTGTAAGCCAAGCAATTGTCACATAGATGATTGCATTGTACTAGTGTGTTTTGAGTTGTACTTTGATTGTGTCGTTCTAATCTTTTAAGCACGAGTGTTGTGTCTCTTTATTGAAGTTGTGAAGCAAGATCAAGATTTGTTTGAAGTGTGTCTTCTTGTTAATCTGTAACTTAATTGGTTGATATCACTACTGTGATTGAGGGGGAGTGAGTAGGAACTCAGATATAGTGTTAAGGTGAAGTTGCATCGGGTAGGTCTTAAGTGAAAAGTGAAAACTGGTAGTTTGGCTCTGAATTAATACTGCTTATAATGGATTTCCTCCCTGGCTTGGTAGCCCCCATAGTAGGTGTGATTTGCACCGAACTGGGTCAACAATTCCCTGTGTTATTTACTGGTTTCATTTTCTGTTTACTGTTAAGTTCTATAGTCTATTCAGTAGTGGATGTCATAACATTCGTTATAACATCGAATGTCTGTTACTAGAATTTCAATTGGCATTAGAGCAGGCACCCTGCCTGTTATTTTTTAGGTGAGATCTAGGGAAGATAAATTTTGGTACTATGGACAAGGATATAGGATTCACAAATAGACCACCAATTCTGGATGTCTCTAATTATGACTACTGGAAACCTCGTATGATAGCTTTCTTGAAGTCTCTGGATAGCAAGGCCTGAAGAGCAACTAACTCAGGATGGGAACATCCAGTGAAGACAGATAAAGATGGATCAATTGTGCTAATACCTGAAGAAGAATGGAGCAAAGAACAAGAAGCTTTGGCTTTTGGGAGTTCTAAGACCCTGGGTGCTTTATTCAATGGGATAGATAAGAACATCTTCAGACTTGTGCATCACTATGAATTGGCCAAAGAGGTTTGGGATACTCTAAAAATAACTCATGAAGGTACCTCTAAGGTCAAGATGTCTAGATTACAGATGCTGACTACTAAGTTTGAGAATCTGAGAATGAAGGAGGATGAGACTATTCATGAATTCTACATGAATATTCTTGAGATCGCCAATACCTCAGGAGCTTTAGGAGAAAAAATGTCTGAAGAAAAGCTTGTAAAGAAGATTCTCAGATCATTGCCCAAGAGATTTTCCATGAAAGTTACTGCTATTGAAGAGGCTTAAGACATCAGCAACATGAAGGTTGATGAACTCATTGGTTCTCTCCAAACTTTTGAGATGGGAATGTGTGATCAGGCTGAGAAGAAGAATAAAAGCATAGCTTATGTATCAAATATTGCAGAGGACTCAGATGAAGACAATGGTGGAAGTGAGGAGAATCTATCAGAAGCTATAGCTATGCTTGGAAGACAATTTAACAAACTGATCAAAAGAATATATCAGAAGACTAGACTTAATGTCAAGAACATTTCCTCTGACACCAGCAGAAGAGGTAAATATAAAGATAAGTATAACCAAGGCAAAGGAATTTAGTGCCATGAATGTGAAGGATATGGTCACATTAGAGCTGAATGTCCCACTTACCTCAATAAGCAAAAGAAAGGGCTAAATGTCACTTGGTCAGATGGAGATTCTGAGAGTGGATCAGAAGAAGAATCTGCAAAATATGTCACTGCGCTAACTAGTGTATGTGTATCTGATGATGATTCTAGTGAAGACGAGCTGACTTTTGATGAGCTTGCAGCTTCATATAAACAATTCTGTATCAGAAGTGCTGAAGCGCGTCAACAAGGGGAGAAGCAAAAGAAAATCATAAAGGAGTTGGAGGATGAGAAGAATGAGCATCTTGCAACAATAGACTCACTCAACAGTGATGCCAGCTTATTGAATTCCAAACTTGATCAGATGTTAAAATCCATCAGGATGTTGACAATGGGACTGACACTCTAGAAGAAATTCTACAATGTGGTCAGAAAGCTAGAGACATGTCTGGAATAGGCTTTGTTGGTGAACAGAGACCCATCTTGGGGTTCAAGAGGCCAAAGCCTGAAAATCATAGGTCAAATCAGATGTCACGACTGTTGTCTCAATATCAGGGGAACAGAAGCATGAACCAGACCAAGAGAAAGTTCCAAAGGTATAAGTGTCACCATTGTTGAAGATTTGGACACATAAAGGCTTCTTGCTTCAGGCTCCATGGATTTCCCAGCCACACTCATCAAGTCAAACCCAAACAGGATGCTCCTATCAAGAAACAACAATGGGTTGTCAGTGAGGTTGCTCTAATAGCTTATACCTCTCTAAGGGTATCAGCTAAAGAAGACTGGTATTTTGATAGTGGTTGTTCTAAACATATGACTGGAATAAAAAACCTTTTGGTGAACATCAAACTTCATTCCACGAGTCATGTAACCTTTGGTGAAGGAGCTAGAGGAGAAATCAAAGGTGTTGGAAAACTAGACTGCCCTGGTGTTCCAAAACTAGATAATGTTATGCTGGTTAAAGGACTGACTATAAACCTTATTAGTATCATTCAGCTCTGTGACCAAGGACTCAATGTCAAATTCACTAAGGGTGAATGTGTTGTCACCAATGGAGAAAATGAGAAAGTCACGAGGGAATCTAGAGCTAAGAATAATTGTTACTTATGGGAGCCTAAAAGTCACCCCAGTTTCTGTACTATGATCAAAGAAGAAAATGAGGATCAATTGTGGCTTAAAAAATGTGGACATCTTCAAGGGATGAAAAAGATCATATCCAAGGAAGCAGTAAGAGGGACTCCAAGGTTAACACCAGATGAAAGAAAAGGCTGGGGTAAATGTCAGGTTAGCAGGCAAGCCATAATGGCATATCCAAAGAGTGAACATCATAAAACGTCCAAAAATCTAGATCTGTTACACATGGATTCGATGGAATCCATGAATGATGACCAACATGAAGGAAGCAATGTCACTCAAGATGTTATGACATTATATTTTGACAATCTCAGTGCCATCAATATGAACCCAACTCAGCATAACAGAACCATGTATAGTGATAACAAACATCACTTTGGAAAGGATTGTGTGGAGCTTGGGGACTCTAACCTATAAAGTGTTCACATTCTTACAAGAGATCTCGAGACTACTCAAATTGAAAATTTAAGAAGCAAATTAGGAATGTGTCTCTATAAGGAGTTATAGAAATTAATGGTATTTGGGAATTGTATGTTGAATAGTCTAAATCTTAAGCATTTGCTAATTGGTCAAAATTTTGAGTTCCCTCTTCTTTTGCAATCATATCCCTCTAACCCCTACACATGATACGTTTGCTTCATTTGGTGCTCATACCACTTCTTCATCTTCCATACCTCCTTCAAAAACCACAACAAACCTTCTCTCACACTGCCAAAGTCTCCTGAAATGTCTTAACAATCAAAATCTATCTCTTCCAAGAAGATGTCCACCATCGCTGATCCAAAATCTGGTGCTAGAACTGACTATAACAACCCTAACCAAGTTCTTGAGGTAGCACCCCTGTGAATGTTGACCCTAGAAGGTTTGAGTGTGAAGAAACCACGGACGTTGCATGCAAGAAGACCTAAAGAAATAGTCACAGGTCAGGCCCCTCACACTTCAACCTCCATCCCTCATGAGGATACCAATAGGGAAGGCTCTAGGCACGCCCACAACACTATTTCAAATTTGGTATCTATGATATTGAATGAGCCACATGATGTGTCGGGGATATCCATTCCCCTTAACATTGAGGTTCCTGCTCCCCATCTAGATCAACAAACTGATGTTACTCAAGATGTTGAAACCATGGGTACGACCTCACGAAAGAATGATGATAAGGGTCAAACTCTTGAGAGTGATGATGATAATGTGCAAGGTGATAACAATGATGATGATGTCCAAAGGAAGATGCTGATGTAGTGAACCTTGATGATTATTCAGATAATGATCTGATAGCCATGATTAACCCTAGCATAGCCAAAAGGCTCATGACTAGGAAAGGGAAGAAGGCAGCTGCTCAGAGTCTTACCAAGAAGAAAGTTGTAACAAAGAGTACCCATGTTGGCTCTACAAAAGCTTGGAGCAAGGTGGTTCCAAAGAAAAGAAAGGCTCAAATAAGTACCGAATCTGACTCATACTCAGATGTTGCTTGTGATGTCACTGACATCCCACCCAAAAAGAAGCCAACAACTAGCAAACTTGCTGCTAGTGTTCCTGAAGTTTCTATTGACAATATCTCGTTTCATTATCCCTTTAGTGTCAACAGGTGGAAATATGTGTATCAAGAGGTTTGCATTGGAAAGAGAGTTGGCTAAGAATGCCCTTGAATGTAAGGAGATCATGAATCTTATTCATGCAGCTAACTTAATGAGGACTGTCACTCAGTTTTCTAAGTGCTATGAAATACTTGTGAAAGAGTTCAAAGTGAACCTATCAGAAGACTGTGCTGATAGAAAATTAAATGAGTTTGGAAAAGTATATGTAAGAGGAAAGTGTGTCACTTTCTCGTCAACTGTCATCAATAACTATCTAGGAAGAACAGATGAAGCTCAAATTGATCTAGTTGCTTCTGACAATAAAGTTTGTCAAGTTATAACTGCCAACCAGGTCAAAAGCTGGCCCTCAAAAGGGAAATTGGTTGCCAGTAAACTAAGTGTGAAGTATGCTATGCTGCATTAGATTGGTGCTGCCAACTGGGTGCCCACAAATCCACTATGGCTACTGTCCTTGGAAAGTTCATCTATGCTGTTAGGGCCAAAACAAAGTTTGATTATAGGACATACATCTTTGATCAAACAATGAAACATACATGCAACTACAGTGTAAAAGGCCTCATTGCATTTCCATCACTCATTTGTGGGATCATATTGAATCAGTATCCTAATGTCCTAAAAGACAATGAACCTGTGTGCAAGAGAGAAAGTCCCTTGTCTTTTCACCACAAGCTGTTTCAAGGAACGCATGTTCCTAACATTGTCATGACTTCTGCTGAGACATCCAAGAGGAGTTCTAAAATAGGGAAAGCTGAAGTTATTGCTATGCTTAAGGAGACATGAAAGGAGCTGGAAATAAGAAAGCTGACTCTTGAAAAATTGATCAGCTCTCCCTAGAAGGATGAAGATACTGAGTTTGCTGAAAATGATGAGGATGAGCATGATGATGGTTCTGGGAAAAGTGATGATCAGGAAGCTGATTCAGAAGAAGCAACTACCAGTTCTGAGAATGGCACTAATAAAGAAAGTGATACTTGTCATACCCTAAATTTGCCCGCCATTTTTTTTGTAAATATTTTCGCATTTTATTTTGCATTTTTCATCTTAATTCCATGCCATTTAGACACGTGTCCACCTCCGATTGGGCGTTTTTCAAATCTCGACTATTTTGCCTAATAGGAGTGTGACACGTGGCAAAAAGGGTATTTTTATAAATTTTAATTCCTGTTTTATTTTCTCTTTTTTCTTTTTCAAATATTCATATTTTGATCTTAGAATAGATTTTTTATTAAGAATTATTTCTTTTTTTATATATAACTTTTAGAATAGAAAATAGAATTTAGGTTGTTTTTTAAATAGAACTTTATTTGTTTCTTAATAAATAGTTTAGGTTTTTTAATAGAATTACCTAGAATTTAATTGTTTTTAAAATAGAAAATAGTTGTTTTTTATAGGATTAGATTTTTCAAAAATAGTCTAGAGGTAGAATTTTATTTTTAATAGATTTGGAGTTTAGTTTTATTATAAATTATTTGTTATTATATTTAATTTAGAATTAGTTTAAATAGGTTTTTTTAAATATTATTTAAAAATAAACTATTAGAAATAGTTTAGAGTTTTATTTGATTTTAGTACAAAATTTATTTTGATTAAAGCTTTATTACAATTAATAGCATTAATTAAGTTTAAAATAGTTTTTTTTAATTAAATTTGATTTCCTTTAATTCTTATGTAATATATATTTATTTGTGCAATTCTGTTGTTTGATGTATTTGCGTCCCAGTGGATGGACATGTTTATGAGTTACTATTTTGTACCCAAAAGACTTGGGTTCGAATCCCACCCCAACCTTTTTTGTTTTTTTTTTTTTCATTTTTTATGTTCATTTGTTTTTGTTTTACACAGGTTTAATTAGGATTATATTATTATTAGATTAGAATTAATTAAGCTTAGTTTAGAATATTATTATTAGATTAGAATTAATTAAGCTTAGTTTAGAATATTATTATTGGACTTAATTTAATTAAGTTTTATTAAGATTTTTCTTATTAGCTTGTAAACATGTAATTAAGTTAACATAATCATTGTTTTAATCATCATCAGCCAGTTAATCATCAATTAACCAAGTCCAAAACCACGCCACGTGTCAGTGAGGGACTATATAGTCCACTGTTCATTATCTCTTTCCTTGGATCCCAACCCTAGCCGCCTGTGCATACAACTCACCTTCATCAGCTCATCATCAATCTCCATCAACCCAAAATCAAACTTCACACCAACAACTTCCTTCATATCTCGAACTTCAACCATTCCGCACCTCACAACACCACTCTGATTTACCACCGTGAAAACGCATTCTTCAGCCTTCGAACCGCAACTCGAAACCCAGGATCTGAAGCAAACTCAAACTACCAACCTTCACCTTTGAAACTACCACAGAAGCCAACAAATCCACCGTCTTTGTCGTTCAACAGCCAAAACCAACAGCGTCTTCAAACCCAGTTCCACTTCTCCACCATAAAACTCATTTCCATCTTCTCTAACTTTCGTCAACCTGTCATATCCCAAAATTTTCCTACCTTTTGTAAAATTTTCATTCGCCCAATTTTATTTTTCAATTTGTATTGCTTGTACAGATTAACGTATTTTTCACTTTTTTGTCCAATAAATTTGTAACACGTGGCGTTTTTTTATTTTGTTATTATTTTATTTTATTATTTTTGCTTTATAATTTAATTTTTATAATATGTAAGTATAATATAGTTTTAATATTTATTAATTGATTAGTTTAGATTAGGATAGAATTAGAATTACTTAATTATAATTAGATATTAAAATTTTAATTAGAAATTGAGTTAATTAATAGATTTTAGATTAGATTAAATTAATTTAGAGATTAAAATAGTTAATTTAGAATTGTTAATATAATTATAAGTATAAAATGGGTTTGTTAATTTAATTTATTGTTCAGAAAAATTAAAAGAAAAATAAAAAAGAATTAAAAGAAGAGAACGCAGTTAGACATTGGCAATTAGGGTTGCCAAATTTGGGGTTATATAAGATTAGATTACTGTTCATCTCTCTGACCGTGAAAAAACCCGTGAAAGAAGAAAGAGAGATATTCTGCTTCATTTTCGTTCTCTACCAGAGCCGCCAAACCCTACCTCTCATCTCTTCACTGCCTCTCCTATCTCAACATCACCACCGCCGTTCCCACAACTAAATCTCCTCCATTCGAAAACCTCTGTCCACCTTCTTCATCCTAATCATCATCACATTCACCTCACTTATCCTTCTTCTTCTTGCAACAATCTGACTCATTGCTCATATATCTTTCACACTCTGTTATACAAATTCCATTTTGCAGACCAGGTCCTTTTATGCATACAACGTGTTGGACAAAACGCCCTCGAATAAAATTGATACATGGAACTATGTCGTAATCTTCCGTGTTCAAAACAACTTTGATCTGCAACAACATTCACTGGTGATAAATCTTCTTTCAAGAAAAAACTCACGGTGAGCTTTCGTGATTCACCATTTTGATTTACAACACGGTCGCATCTCACAACGAGCTTCAAGCAACCAAACAGTTTTTTTTTCTCCGTAAATTCAACAGCAGTTAGCCTGATTTTGCAGTTCGGTTTGGTAACATTTTTAACTTCTCATTTCTCTTGCTTTCTGCATAATATGTGAGTTTAGTTTGTGTTAATAGATTAACATGACAGTTATAATATGAGTATGAGTTAAACATCATAATTTGCATGTCGGTAATCCTCGATCTCGAACTTTGTTTTTTTAGGCCAACTCTGCCGTACTTCCTGTGTCATGATTCAGTAATCTAATTGTTATATAGAATTGCTGGCTTGGTCTAGTTGATGTTCATATCATGTAATCGATTTGAGTTGATTTCGGTTATATTACGAGTTATTGTTGTTCTGTTGTTGGACCTGTGTAGCCAGTTTAAATAAGATGTTGATTTTATTATGTTTTGCTCACATTGGATTAAAATGTCGGCGGTGAATGCATACAGTTGTTGTTGCTATTTTGTATTATATTGATAGATTATGCAGGATTCTCTTTCGATTCACATTGACATGCAAAATCGAAAACATCTATGGGTTTTTTCCTGTGTGTGTACTTTTGTTGTGATATGTTTGATTTTGCATATGGCGTAGTGATGGTAAATGAATCTGATAATCTGTTTTGCTATGATGATACTTGCTCGATTTCGATTTAATCGTATCTCGTGCCTACTGCAATATATCTTTCGAGACTGTATCTGTTTTGATTGATTTGTAAATATTAACTGGTTTAAGTGACTGTTGTTGTTTATCCAATGTCGGTTCGGCTATGGTTGTATAATATTTAGTACTCGGGTTTGAATTTCGATTTCAATTGAATTTAGATCTGTCCTGCTATTATTTGCCTGGGTAAACTATTTATGTTTAGTTTTCATATGGTTTTCATGCTTTCATATATGACTGTGACGTCGAACTACGTGAAGTGAGAAAGTCATTTGATTTGTTGTGTTGCTGACCTGTTTTGTAAAGCTTTAATTCATGTTCTTAATAATTCTTTGCAAAGCTTTATGATAATGTCATTTTTTCCTTTTTGTTTACATGGTGTTAGCATGTCTTTTTGCTTGATACTGTTAAATGGAAATATTTATGCAAATGGTATGATAATGTCAGCAGCCACTAACATATGATGTGTATTGTTTTGTTTGACTTTTCTTTCTTGATTTTCCTTTCCATTTTATTCTTGTTTTCATTTTGACTCATATTAAATCACTAGTGATTATTATCATAAGAAATACAGAGAGTTAACTTAAAACACTGCATTTTGAAAATGGCAATTAGGAAGTGATAATTCTTTTCTTTTTGTTTACTCACAATTGTTAATTTTTTTTATCTATTCTTGCTTTCTTTTTATAATTTATTATGGTTATGTTATTACTAATGTGCATGAAATTATGCAACAGAGAATTAGTGTGAGTATTGTTATAGTTATAAGGTGTCGTTTAACTTTTCCTCAGTTAATCGAATCTTTCTTTAATTTTTGTTTTAGTTCATACTAAATAACCATTGTGTTTTAAAATATTAATTGAACAAAATTGGAAATAATGTTTCATGATTAGTAAAGTGTTTCTTTCCACGTTCCTATTGAATACTAAGTTTATGTGGTGTTGTGGTTAGAGCATTATAATAGACTATAAGATTTATAACAAGTGCATCCAATAATGAATTTTAATTTGTACTACAGGTTCATGATTTTTTACTACATGTTCATGCTTAATGATCTTTGTTTATTCAATTTGTAATACATGTATGTGTTGGATGAATTTGTCACCACTTTGTTTCTATTAATACACACACATCACTTTGTTTCTATTAAATATATTGCAGTGAGAACTTCATTTGTTTTTTTAAGAATGTAATAAGAATCATGTCATGGTTGTTTCTAGCAGATATTTTGAATTGGTGCTTATTGTTCTACTTCATCTTTTTATGCGGATTCGACAATTTTCATGTCATTGTGTCTCAAATAATTTGACACGTTAATTGGACAATTTTTTACCGCGTGATCGTTAGGTACAAATCGGTTTTATAGCACATTGTGACAAATTCGACTTGATTCATCTTTTGTGCTTAAGTTTAAGTTATTTTCTATCCCCATTTAATCAAATGTATCCCACTTCCCTCAAAATGTGATAATTCTTATCGCTTTTGTCTTAATTATGCTTTAATAATTTAAAACCATTTTCAAAAAATAAATTCTCGATTTATCGAGCCATTTTCTACCCTTGTAAGTCGAGTGCTTTTAAAGTCTCGCCATCAACCTTTTGGTCACAGACACAACATTTTAAAGCTTAATCCTGGGCTTCCTTACAGTGATACCTATTTGATTAATTATTTCTAATTGGTCACTTAGAAGACTAGCCCACTTTGC
This sequence comes from Lathyrus sativus, assembly GCA_963859935.3. NCBI lineage: Eukaryota > Viridiplantae > Streptophyta > Magnoliopsida > Fabales > Fabaceae > Lathyrus > Lathyrus sativus. Next base: position 384,235,986 of record OZ012741.1, on the reverse strand, counting down.
TAGTGTACACGTTAAAACTCTAATTTCAAACCTCGACTTGCATCGAGTATTTTCTCAAATCAAATTTAAAATACTTAATAACTACTCAAATACAATTTCAATAAAAGGATGAAAAAGAGAGAGTTCCAAGTCTTTGGTTCACTCTCCTGATTGTTTGGGTTCGAGAAGTCTTTCTTAAGCTCGAACAATTGTCTCCTAAAAAATGATAAACGAATTCAAATCTATTTTCTTAAACACATAGATGAAAAAGAGAGAGTTCCAAGTCTTTAGTTCACTCTCCCGATTACTTGGGTCTGAGAAGTCTTTCTTAAGCTTCAAGTAACCGTCATCCGATTAATACACTCTAATCATATTAAACATCTTTCATAATATTAGATGAGAAAAGGAGAGAGCTCCAAGTCTTTGGTTCACTCTTCCGATTATTTGAGGTCCGAGAAGTCTTTCTTAAGCTTCGAATAATCCTCATTTGTTAAAATACTTTAATCATATCCTACCTTTCAAACGCTATTCCAACAATTCCTTTTGCAATGAAAAAGAAAGTGTTCCAAGTCTTTGGTTCGATTTCCCGATTATTTGGATCCGAGAAGTCTTTTTTAAGCTTCAAGTAATCGTTCAACTTATTCAAATCATACTCAATTCTATCCTCTCGCATTTGAGGTTGAAAAAGAGAGAGCTTCAAGTCTTTGGTTCACTCTCTCGATTACTTGGGTCCGAGAAGTCTTTCTTAAGCTTCAAGTAATCGTCACCTCTAGTTAAACATCCAATACTTCTAAACACTAATTCTTCGCCCCCGTGCGACCACAACCCTAAAACCTATTCAAATCTACCCTCTTTTCAAAACCAAAATACTTAACCAATCAAAATCTACTCGCCCCGTGCGACATACAATTCAAACGATCCTTTTACCAAGAACATTGTTTAGTCCCTTCTTCCGCGCATAACAAACTCGTGCTTCAGCCTCCCCTAGTGAGCAGGCAAACCAATGTTTAGCAGTTAGAATGCGACCTAAACTCTCGTTCAACTCATACCCACTTTTTACCAAGAACATTGTTTTGTCCCTTCTTCCGCGCATAACAAACTCGTGCTTCAGCCTCCCCTAGCGAGCAGACAAGCCAACGTTTAGCAGTTAGAATGCGACCTAAACTCTCGTTCATTTCAAACACAAACCTTTTAGCAAACCGTAGGCCGAACTACGGCTGCTCTGATCTCTCATATCTGTTGAGAGTACGTAGGCATAGGATTGCGGTAATCCTAGCGAGCACAATTCCCAAACCTTTACCCGTAGTCCCATGAACTACGAACGCTCTGATTTTCCACTTCTTACAAGTGAAGATACGTAGCCACAAGGGCCTCAATCCTTGGCGAGCACCCTATCAATAAAAAACTCATTTCCCCTTTAGCAAGCAATTTCTTTAGAAGATAAACAAACGTAGCTAACTTCTCTCACAAATCGAATCAAGAGGTTCCCGTTGAGTACAACGGACATGAGGGGTGCTAATACCTTCCCCTCATGTAACCGACTCCCGAAACTAGAATATTGGTTGCGATGACCATGTTCTTATCCCTTTTAAGGTTTTATCGATATTTTCCTATTCCTTCCTTGGAATGAATAAAATTCGGTGGCGACTCTGTTCGAACGTTTTTTCCGCGTCCATCGCGAGGATCGTATTTTTTGAGGTACGACAGATGGCGACTCTGCTGGGGACATTTGCTCCATACAAGAGAGAGTCGAGCCTATCTTAGTTTGAGTTGTTAGCTTGTTATTTTTTTTATTCTTCTCGATTTTTATTTATATCCTTATCTTGGTTACTTGTGCTTGAGGCATTGTGGGGGTTGATATGCTTATGGTTATTTTGTGAGATGGCTCTACACCCGAGTCCGAGTATAACCCTAGGATTAGGATGGTGGTTGTATAGTGGAGACTTGCGTGGAGTCTTTCACGTTGAGTTGAAGCGAAAACCCCGCTTGGAGTAGATTCTTTGGAGATATTGTTGTTGTGGTGAGTCTTTGCCATGGCAATAACGTTTTCAAGTTTGAATCGTTGATCCCAAGGACCATAAACTGTTTTATCCATGGTGGTTGGTAGTGTTAATTCTTTGTGAATTAATTCGAACGCCCCAATCAGATGAGATCCCTTGAATGTATTACTTTCTTACAGTAGTATTTTCAACCTCGATCTATGACTCTGAGAACCTTTTCGAGAATCCGTGTGTCGATGGTTGTGTAGTTGATGCCTCCGAGAAGTCTTTCTCGCGTGGAAGATACGAGAACCTCACCTAGAGGAGATTCTATTGAGGATATTATCGTCGTGATGAGGCTTTGTCATGGTTGTAATATCTTTGAAAGATATCCATGACTCTAGGCACCTACCCATTTTAGAATCCTACCCGTGGGGTTTCTTTGAGCAGTGACTGTGATCCTTGAACCGTTCACCCGGCTAATCTCAGAACTGTTTGAATTTGTGATCCTGCGTACTTGGATCTTGCATTGCATATCATTTGCATTGCATCTCATTTGTTGTGCATCTTGCATTCTCCTTCCTTCAACAGTTTCTCATGTTTCTCTTTCCTTCATATCTAATAAATCAAGCTGATTCCTCGACACCAGTACGCAACTAGAGCCAACACAAGACGAATGATGGAGCAGATTCAACAAGAGCAAGTTGCCATCAGGAAGGAGTTGGAATCCCTCAATAGAAAGATGGATCAGATCCTCGAAGCCCTCGCCATAACTAGGAAGGAACCAGGACAGCAAGCCGCTCAAAAACCGCGTCAGCAACTTCAACAAAGGACGAGAAAGCCAGGTCGGGTCTTTGATCGGCTGCCAGTGACTTATGCTCAAATCTTTGCTCAGTTGATGAAGAAGAAGGTTATGGTTCCAAGAGATTTGGATTCCCCAACTGCCATTCCCGCCAACTATGATGCAAATGCTCATTATGAGTTTCATAAGGGCGCTCCAGGTCATACCATTGAGGACTGTAGAGCTTTCAAGCACACAGTTCAAGACATGATCGACATGGATGCTATCAACTTTAATGGGAAGTCTCCAAATGTCATCAATAATCCGATGCCACCAGCCAACTAGTGCCAACATCATATCAACTAGTGCCAACATGCCATTTCATCTTTAGCATTTTCTTATATTTGTCTTTGTTTGTTTAAGTATTGTATGCTTTGAACAATTGTCATTCGTATTTGGTTTTCATTAATGTATTGTTTATGCATGTTTTGAATTAGTTATGTCGTATTCACTCATTTTTATTACTTATCACCGACACATTTATTCACTCCACTCTATTCACTGTTGTTTAGCATGATTTGAGGGAGGATGACGAAAACGAAATACCCATAATTGCTGATAAGTACGTGTTCGGATAGAATCTCGTCAATGATGTACATGCATTGCTTCAATTCCCCTAAACACTGGAGATATAAGGAGTTAATCCCTAGTAAACCACTTCGAGCCTAGGAGTAGCAGTTTCCTTCGGATATTTAAACCTTTACACTCAACCTGGGGCAGGGTAGTGTTCAGTTAATCCAATCCCGAATCAACGAAGAAAAACCCAGAAGACGGTTGTTTATCAATGACCCATGTTATGGCAGTCACAATCCTCCAATAAAATCAAAAAATCCAAAGCCTGCTAAGTCAAACACCTCAGAGGGGACTTAGACAAAAAATCAAGGCAATCCCGATGGATCTGACGAGCAAAGTCAATCCATGCAAAAGTTAGGGATCAAAAACAAAAACAAAAGAGGACCCCGAAACCCTCAACAAAAACAAAATAAGATTCAGTGGTCACCCAATCGAGAGGGTCACTGATATCCAGCAAAATAAGGTGATTGTCATTTCAAGCATACCTTGAACCATCAAGCTTACACTGTCGAGACAAGTGTAGGATTAACGGAGTGTAGGACTGGAGATCATTAAGAATAAGGGGTGGGTACAAATCATACTTTGAGCCTAACATCCTTTGTTTCATAACCGTGAAACAGACCACGTTATAGCCCATGAAAGACCTAATTGAGGCGAGGTTTATTCTGAAAGCATACTATCGCAAGGTTGCGTAACCTGACTCCTCACATGATTGCTAATCATCAGCGTTGGTGTCATTATCCTTGCAATATCTTTTACACAAGTCAAACAGTACAACGTTTGGGCTAACTGTCCATTCGTCTCACTACCACAACACTCTCAAATAAACGATACTTTTTTCAAACTTGCATCGAACTTTGCATTAATTATTACCATTTGTGAATGTACAATTTTAATTGCAAAACAGTGATAGGTATTCAAAGACATTTCAACAAAAGGCAATCAAGAAGAAACTTGGCTTTCAGTGGCTGACATAAAGAAAAGCTACCTCATAACCCACAGGCTGGGGCAAAGCATTCAACAGCTCGATCAGGGGAAAAACATCCGAGTTTAACTTCAACTTCAGAATTGGTTAATCTGGGGTAGACCATTACCATGTTCAGACTGGGGCAAGACCAGGTCGTCCTGACCATCAAGCAGAGTTGCAACTCTCTTTGAAGCAAATTCACAGTCACCAAATATCCCAGACATGGGGCATCAAGGACATCTTCTGCTCCAATCATGGAGTCTTCAACAAACTGCATGTCGAGGAAATCAATCCCTCCCACCACCCAAAGTCCAATCCGCATTGGCAACTACCAAAAGCTCACCGCGCTGGCATCTCCATCTGCATTCCCAATTACCCGTCTACAATCATATGCATCACACGCATTGCATTCGCTATCATAAGCATCTTGCGTCATATGCATAACCCAATCATATCATACTTCCCCGACTCTTGCCTCTCCGCGCGTCAGCATTGGCATTGGCATTTCCATTCGTTATGGAACCTCATTACACATCCAGCATTAGCATATGCAAGTCAAGGTCCAAGATCAATCCTGAAGATTTCCAAGACCATCGGCAGCCCAGTCAGGGGCATCCGCCGCAAGATTATGGTTTTTTCTCCTACAAAGCTCAAGAGCTTCAAAGCAATCGTCAACCCAGTCAAGGGAATTTCTGCAAGACTGTGGGTTTCTCCCACGAAATTCAAAGACATTCAAAGCAAGATTCAGCCCAGTCAGGGGCATCTTTTTCAAGTCCACGGGTGTTTCTCATGACATACTTCAACCTTGTGGTTGATCAGATCTTCAAATCAACATACAGCCTATTCAGGGGCATATCGTTCAAAACCGTGAGCGTTCCTCATGAAGTTGTTCAGCCTTTTGTTGAGCAAGACAAGACATCAAGACAAACTCAGCCCAGTCAGGGGCATACTCTTCAGTGTTCATGGGCGTAACCATGAAATAATTTCAAAATTGTGATCTCCAAGCAAGACGGTGGGCGTACCCCGTTGATTCATTTTAATCCAATCCTCCTCGTGGGTGTTCCCCAATGAGTTGTATCCAGCAAGCATGATCGTTGTCAATTACCTCACTATCATCCTTTTGGGTGGTAGTGGCATGTGTTTGTGTTTCGTTCCGTCATCCTTTTGGTGGGGGGTCTGTCATAGTCATTAATGATAGAGTGTGCAATATTGTTTGTGTTTCGCTCCGTCATCCTTTTGGTGGGGGGTCTGTCATAGTCATTAATGATAGATTGTGCGATATTGTTTGTGTTACGCTCCGTCATCCTTTTGGTGGGGGGTCTGTCATAGTCATTAATGATAGATTGTGCGATATTGTTTGTGTTTCGCTCCGTCATCCTTTTGGTAGGGGGTCTGTCACTTGGATTGGTGATAGATTGTGCGATAGTGTTATGTTTGTGTTTCGCTCCGTCATCCTTTTGGTGGGGGGTCTTTCACTTGGATTGGTGATAGATTATGCGATAGTGTTTGTTTGTGTTTTGCTCCGTCGTCCTTTTGGTGGGGGGTCTATCACTTGGATTGGTGATAGGTTGTGCGATATTTATTTATGTTTGTGTTTCGCTCCGTCATCCTTTTGGTGGGGGGTCTGTCACTTGGATTGGTGATAGATTGTGCGATAGTGTTTGTTTGTGTTTCGCTCCGTCATCCTTTTGGTGGGGGGTCTGTCACTTGGATTGGTGATAGATTGTGCGATAGTGTTATGTTTGTGTTTCGCTCTGTCATCCTTTTGGTGGGGGGTCTATCACTTGGATTGGTGATAGATTGTGCGATAGTGTTTGTTTGTGTTTTGCTCCGTCATCCTTTTGGTGGGGGATCTATCACTTGGATTGGTGATAGGTTGTGCGATATTTATTTATGTTTGTGTTTTGCTCCGTCATCCTTTTGGTGGGGGGTCTGTCGCTTGGATTGGTGATAGATTGTGCGATATTTGTTTGTGTGTGTTTCGCTCCGTCATCCTTTTGGTGGGGGGTCTATCACTTGGATTGGTGATAGGTTGTGCGATATTTATTTATGTTTGTGTTTCGCTCCGTCATCCTTTTGGTGGGGGGTCTGTCGCTTGGATTGGTGATAGATTGTGCGATATTTGTTTGTGTGTGTTTCGCTCCGTCATCCTTTTAGTGGTGGGTCTGGCATAGTCATTAATGTCAGATTGTGCGAGTGTTTTTGCTCTATCATTCTTTTGGTGATAGTATCCGTGTGTTTTTCATCCCATCATCCTTTTGGTGATGTGGACTTTTTTCCAGTTATCTACAATTTACTTAGAGGTTTACCTTTAACCATTTTTTTTCAACTCCCGAGCTTTCATTTTCTTTTCGGACAAATTCGGGGTCTTCTTCATATCTAATTGTCTTCTACCTCGAAAGAATGAACGCTGCAGCAATTCATCTTACTTGGTTTTAAGCCAATTAGATAGGGGCATCTGTCATACCCCAATTTTGTCCTACCCTTTATAATTTTCATATGTACATTCCCTTTCAGAAAATTCAAAAAAAAATGTTGTTTCTGGTTATTATAATAATTGAAGTCCTTGGTCAGACAAGCTCGCTTTCAAGGTCAAGGTTAAAGTATATTTTATTCGGATGGTACGAGTTCAGGGTTGCGGTTAAGGTTGTGTACCAAGTTAAGTCAGTTATGGATGGACTGAATCTAATCAGACTCTGTTTAAGGATCATTTTGGTGTGTGTATGTTCAGTACGAATTAAACTTATCCAAGTTAGAATAGTTGTGGATAAATCGAGTTCTCAGGCCAGGCCAATGCAAGTTTCTTTATGAATGATAGGGTTTAACATGAAAGTATTATTTATCTACACCCAAAAGTAGCCAAGTGCAGAGAGTAATTCATTAGAAGTCACATTTGTTTTGAGGTCCTAATTCTTCTAAAGATCCGGAATGCTTCATGGTCATTTTATTTCTTGGGTTTAATTTAAAGATTATTGAAAGCTATTTTTAGCACATTTTTTTTGGATTCAATTCCAGTGAATGTAAATTTGGAGAATTCAATTGGAATCATTCATGATCAAATAAGACTCAAGCCAAAATTCAAGAAGAACCACATAGCATTATTACCAAATATTTCATCAAAGATGATGGTGAGAATCCCATTTCACAAGATCTACGATACAAACTGTTCAAAAAGATGGGAAGGGTTCAAAATTCTTTGGTCCAAAAGTTACTAATAACAACAAAAGTGACAAGAAATAAATAGCCAAAGATTACTCAAGGCCTGTTATGGTGCATCATAATACCTATCTATAAGCTTTCACACCACATGTGTATTTGCAAAATTAAAGTGTAACAACTCAATCACTCCATGTCATTGAACCTCATGCACATCATCAATAAACCCGTGATAAACCGTCAACAGCCGCAACATGCCCATCAAACCATGACTTGCAGTTGTGAAGCATACATTACAGGCCATTTCAAACTTCCACTGCAATTCATGTAATTGCAGGCATAATGAATTCGTGCCAGCACAAACAACTCGTACCAACAGACATATCACCAAAGCCACTAATGAAAACTTGCAAAAAGAATCTCCCCACATTCATAACCTGAAACTAACAATTTGCAAAGTTAAATTCTCAGTAGCATCACACATAAATGTTACTACAGAAGACCAGAGCTACACCAGCTTGCCTTACCATTCCTTGCGTAATAGTCGTGCCTCATCTCGCCAAATCTTAGCCATCACCATAACTTGTAATTTTTCCTGTCATGACCAACCTCACAAAGCAAATCCTTCCAAACCGTAAAATTACGCAGTGACAATACCAGCATAAGAGATAAATTAACGGTACAGTGGTCCACACTGTTTCATCACAAAGCATTACCGAGACCTGTACCTGCAGCAGAACCCGTATAAATTCAAATCACTACCAGAACAGAGCGGAAGATGAAAAAGTTCAATGGAGATGAAATTTTAAAAAAAAGAACCTGAATATTCGTTTCTCAATTCACAAACAACAAGAGTTGTTGCAACAAGAACACTTGTTGCAGCAGGTACGACTGGTCGCAGCAGCAAAGCGGACGTTCTCCGCAGCACAGCCAAACCAAAAAACATACATCCACCGATAACAAATTGAGCGCACATGATTCACCAAAATGAAGACTGGTCCCACAATGTTTCACGCGCAGATTGTACCAGTTGCAGGTCGTACGTTTTGGTACGAAAAATTCACAGTAGCACATAACTTCTTCTACAAAATCATGAAGCGTTCTACGCGAGCCGGAGAATTGGCGGTAAAGGATTTGATGCAAAAGTGCCAGCTCAGTATTCCAATCCATCCCAAACTCCATCACCATTATGAATATGCATAATTTGAAATTTACACCTGATAAAAGAGAGGAGACAACCCACAGTAAAAGTAAAGAAAAGAGGGCAGTTACCGCAGTGAAAATCAATTGAAATCTTTACCTCACTACAAACAAAAGAGGAGATTGAGTGAGAATCATTTTTCTGAGGTTCCTTCATTCCACACAGGACACCACTCCTTCCACTTTTACCCTTCTCCATCTGGTATAAAGAGGAAACAAAAATTGTTAAGCAAAGGAGACCTAGCCGCTACAGCTCTCAGCCTCCAACCCTAACTCTAATCCCTTCAGCCTCCAAACCCTAAACAAGGAACCCAAATTCATCACCATTTTCGGACCCTCATGAACAACCACCGTCTTCCACCATTAACACCCATCTGAAACTCATTAACATCTCAACCAGACAACACAAATCCTCAACTCCATTCAGTTTCCTTCACATCTCTAAACCCAGAATCCATCCTCAAACATCTTCACCACCATCGTTATTCATCATCTTCTAGGGGACTGAAAAAACAACAAATCCATCTTTAACCTTCAACTCGATTTTTCCACACCGAACCTCCAAATCTTCCACCTCTGCAACAGAACAACAAACCTTCAACCTTCAACCCATAAACTTTCGTTCAACTCACCTTGGCTGATAATGGTAAGTGCATATTTTTTCTTATATCTTTTTTTTCTTTCTTATCTTTGGTTGATAACTTTTTAACCAACTGTTTTTTCATAGGGATTTTTCTTTTATCATTTTAAAGGACTTCATAATATCCTCAATATTATTGCTGTTACTGCGGAGGAAGATCGTATGCCTAATATGCCACTATTGGCATATTTGATAAAGGATCTTTTCACACTCGGCAAAAACCATCACAGAAAAGTCCATCATAATTTAGGACAAAAGTTTCAGTTGATACGTAACTTCCTGGATATGGATCATGAGGTAAGAAATGATTTCTATAGCTTATGTAGGTTTTGATTTTAATTTTTAGAAGAATTCCCTATTACTTGGCATCCCTATACTGACCAAATGCTGCCTATTACACATAATATAGAAGAATTCCCCATTACCTAGCATCCCTATACTGACCAAATGCTGCCTCCCGACCTGCATGATCAGATTCAATACCGAACTATCGTCACCCCATTATTTTGCTACAATTATGTGGAGCCTCATTATCCAAATGTTATAGCAAAACAGTTCGCGGAACTTGATGATATTGACTTGACCGGTGTTGGATCTGATATGGGAGTGATTATTTCAAAGGGAAATAAAGGCAATCATCCCATCAAATTTAAAGAACATTTTAAAAGAGAGCTGAGACAATGGGAAGATATTGATAGGCGGTTTGCACAAAACTTCCAAACTATTGAAGCATCCACTTCCGAGACGGCAGGTGATACTGAAGCACCCTCTTTCGAGACGACAGGTGATCACCAATCACCCAATATTGAGTATAGCACTAGTGGAGGTAAAATATTTAATAATGTTATGTTTTAGTTATGAATAATGATAAGTAATCAGCGATGCATGTTATATTATGAATATATAATTACGTTTTTAATTAAGAAAATGTTGTTTTTGTTTTGCCAAATTTTAACAATGTGATCATGTGTGACGTTGGTGATTGATTTTGTAGCATATGGGATTCCGGTGGTTGAGGAAACAAATATTCAACTCGAGCAGAATGAGGTTGAGTTGAATGACAATGTGGAAATTGTTAACGACATTGGGGATGAAAATGCGGGGAGGGATGGTTTCAGAAGGGTGCGTCGGCGTGGGCGCGACATTGCGACTCCTCCAGCACCTCTTACAAGTGACAGAAGAGAGAGGAAGAAACCCGATAAATTTACGCACTCAACTGATCACGTGAAAGCTATACGCGCAAAAACGAAGAGAAAGGTATGTTTAGTTTTCTTTTTATTTGCATGGTTTTATTTTTTTCGCACTCCATTATTGTTTATGTATTTTATCATGTCTTCTATTTTCCTATTACTTTAGAGCATGATTCAAATATTATTCTCTATTCGAAAGAAGTGTGGGATTTCGTTTAGGAAGAGTAATACCATTCTTGGTCCTGGTTTGCATAGGATGCACATTTAGAGGGTTAATGAAAGGTTGATTAGGATGAGAAGTGATAGGGCTAGGTGTAGAAGTTCTAGTCTGTTAATAAAACTGTAGAGTATTGATTGTATTTATTTCTTTGTTTCCGAATGCAGTGAGGAGCTGCTTTCCATGGCTGATATTGTTACTCCAAATGTTAAAGAGGCGGCAACTTTACTTGGTGATGGGATAATGAAGTCAGTTTATGACATGCCTACTGCTACAAAATTGTTACATGACTTGAAACAGGTTTGTTGCTACTGTGGAAACATACTAAATGTTTGGATATGTTTAACTTTTGTTATAAATGCACAAACTAGCAAAACACTTCATATTTTTTTTATTTCACGTGCTTTCAATGTTGGTGTTAATGCTGATGAATTCTTTTCTCTACACTTTTTGATGAACTTGTGACTCGAGGCTGATATGAGAAATATAAGAATGAAGAACCACGCGAAATTACCATCTTTTAGACTTGGCACATAAGGAAATTAAAACCGTAGGGTTTTACTGTCCTTTAGATGACCTCACCTCTTCCTAAGGAAATTAAAACCGTATGGTTTTACTGTCCTTTAGATGACCTCACCTCTTCCTACCACAACGGGGGTAGATCAAGAAAGTATGATTTTCTTCGACACGAGAATATCATGTGTAGATGAAGAAATGAATAAACCCGTCAAAATTTGCATGCTTATATTTTATACATAAAAATTGCAAAAAAGCGAAAAAGTACACTCATACGATGATGTAGTTAACAAGAGTAATTAAAATATGAGAAAAAACCAAGAAATTGTTGAGTAATATGGGAAAAAACAAAGAAATTGTTTATTTATCCTATAGGACGTGTCTCTCACCGTTAGAAATAAAAAATATCGTTATAGATATTTGATTTAATTTTTCTCTTTTCTCTTTTCTATTCTTCTTTTCTTTCTCTTTTCTCTTTTCTTTCTCGTACTTCGGTTATCAATCTTTGAATATATGGATCATTGGATATCTCCTCCAAAAGTTTCTGCCTTTCGGCCCACATAGGATACGAAATGATGCTGTTCGATTCATTTTGGTATCATTTCTTCGGAATGCTCTCTCTGTGTTTTTTTTCTTGATGATTTCTTTCTCTCTCTCTCTCTCTCTCAATGCGTGCATGTTGGTTTCGTTTCTGTGCTTTTTCTTTTTTAATACAATGTTTTGGATTTTCCCGTGCTTTTGGATTCGAATGAACGGTTTAGATTGTTTGTGAGATGGATGGATCGACGGTCGTTTGTTTGCGTTGAAAGTAAGCGAAAAAAGGCTCGAATTTCTAGAACTTCCCAAACAGATGGAGTGATTAGGAATAGTGAAGGGTTTAATAGAAAAAGACAAAAAAAACGTATCAATTATGAAATAGTGTGATACAGAGTAGTTTATCTTAAATTATTTAATTTTAGTAATCTTATCTTAAATTATTTAATTTTAGTAATCTTAATGGTTATAAATATTGTGAGTACGTGATTTCGATAACTTTTCTACTATTAATTCAATTTTGTAATAAAGTGAGCTAATTAATTCCAATACATTTTATTAATTGAAATTTAAATGATTTTTTTTCACTAGTACCGAGTCTACAAAATTTTACAAAATTATTTGGATGTATGTAAATAATATTAAAAATGGTAAAATCTTAAATTATTTAATTTTAGTAATCTTAATGGTTATAAATATTGTGAGTACGTGATTTCGATAACTTTTCAACTATCAATTCAATTTTGTAATAAAGTGAGCTAATTAATTCCAATACATTTTATTAATTGAAATTTAAATGATTTTTTTCACTAGTATCGAGTCTACAAAATTTTACAAAATTATTTGGATGTATGTAAATAGTATTAAAAATGGTAAAAGAATAATTTGTACGCGGGGAGGATCTATATATGGGTAATGTTAATTGTGTTTTTGAGACATATGTTAAATAATCAACGAAAAGAAATTTTGAAAGAAAAATAAAAAAAAAACAAAAATGAAACGGTGCGTTTCATTTATAATTGAGATTCAATCTCAACCATTCAACATCAATGATCCAACGACCAGGACTTGTTGGTCAACAAGTCTTATCTTCTTCAACCTTGGGACTCCGGCTAGGGCTCCGCCAGCTGCTCCGGCAGCCACGGCGGAGGATCAGAAAAGAAATATGGCGCGATGATTCCATCTGGATCGAAATTTTCTCCTGAACATGAATCTGGAACTTAAATCTCCAAAAAGTTCCTCCATAACTCAAACCGAGCCAAAACATTTTACATCTCAAAACACAATTCTCACATACAAGTAGTTTTAAACAAAACTGGACGTGTACATGTGCTCTACTACATCACACGACCTCAATGAACATCAAAGCATGCAATTAGAGCCATAAATGAGAGAGTTCTAAAGAGCTCAAACCTGAATTTACAGAGGAAGTTGAATGAGAGAATACCAGAGGGGAGAATCCTTGCTCAAGCTTCTAACAACTTCTATTTGTCAAAATAAAGGAGTGTAGATGCTTAGAAGTGATTGAATTGAGGAGAATTGTGAAATCCGATTCCTACACCTCCATTGATGAGCAAACTCGAAGCTCTGTGTTCTTCACTATTCTACACTTGTTCAAGAGAGAAATGAGAGCTCTATGAAGTGTGTTTTGAGTGGAGAAGAAGAGGGAAATTGAGAGCTTTGTGTGGTGGAGGTTTTCAGAAATGAAGCAAATGAATCAAAAGTGTTAAACTCAAGCTAGAGGGAGATACTTATAGACACCTTAACTGGGGTTAATTGAGGATGGTTAACAGTTATTTTGATGGTTAAATGAGTTGAGCTTGTTGAGTGAGTCAACTGAACCGAGTTGGTGAAGTTTCTAGAATTTTCAAAATGAAACTTGGAGGGAAAAGAGGTTATGAACACGTGGGAAATGTTCATGTGGTGGCTGGCTAAATGAAGCCAATGTTCAGCTTGACTTGAAGCTGAAGGAATAGCCATCAAGCTTGCTTACATGAGAAGATGGCTTGATTTGAAAATGCAGTTTGAGGTTTCTTATGAGAATGGCTCGAATTTGGTGTTTCAAGGCTTGAAAATGGGAGAAGAGAACTGCATCATACATGGTGATATTCCTAGGGAACAAGATATTACAATAACTAATATTAATGGGAGACTTTTAGTGGAAGAAATTGAGAGAATGATTCAAGGAGCTAAGAATTTCAAGGCGGAAGACATGAAGTATATGAAGAAGGTTAGAGCAATGAGTGATTTGGACCATTATCTTTATGAAATGAAGAAAGCAATGAAGGATACTAGTGTATCTTCCAAGCTCATTGTTGAAGATAAAGTAAAGATCGTTTCTGCAATCACCATGAGAAATGAATTGATTGATGACAATGAGCAACAAGAAACATTTATGTTTGTGGACTTTCTAAAGGAGATTTAGAGCATCTTTGAATTAGCTATGAAAAAGATCAACAAAGGTTAATATGATTAAGAAATTGACTATCAATTTTTATTGATTCGATTTCTGATTTTGTGAATTTTGTGTATAATGTTGGAATTGTTTGTCTTGTTTTTTGGATCATGTATTTTTAGAATGTTTGTGTTGTACCCTAAAATTTGCCCTCACTTCTTCAGGGTAAATTGAATCAAAGGGCCTCCTCATACTCCTAGAAATCTTAAAAGTTCAAGACAAATCCACTCCTCCTAAGCAAAAGGCCTTCAATTAGGGTTTTGACTTCTAGTAGTAGTAAGTTCCAATGTTAGAATAATATTTAATGGAGAGAATTTGATTTCCTTTGGGATAGTACTTGAAGTAGTAGTAAGTTCCGATGTTAGAATAATATTTAATAATTGTGTCGTGCTACGAGCGTGTAAGAATGTGTATTGGATTTTGAATGTTTTATACCATTGATGAAGTCGGAATTAAGGAAACTAAGCAGACGTTGGTAAGCCTTAGAGAGAGCTGGCGGAGCATTAAGCTTACAGATTTTGACCACAAGGTAAAGTACGTTATTGTTGTTGGGTAATGATGATTTATGCCACTGTTATGGTTGCCGGCTGTCTATTGACATATTGAGGAACTTATCACCCTTAATCTCTTGTTGATAGTAGACGGAATCATAATTGATGGATAGATGTGTCATGCCAACTAGTATAATATGTACGTTGAATTGGTTGAAGTCAAGCCGAACGCTTGGGTATTGTTTATTTTGTCGATGAAGATTCATGTAAGCATATTAGTTGAATTTAAGGATGATAGCATGAAGTTGCGATTGGATTAATGAGTAGTGTGGAAAGGGAAGTGAAATTATAAGTTGAGTTGCTAGTAGAAAGGGAAGTGAAATTATAAGTTGATTTGTAAAAGTGGAATTTTTGGTTAGTAAAGATGAGTTACTTGGTTGTGTTAATCCGGATAAGAATTTATGAAGAATTATGTTGCTGCGATAATGATGCGATGTGTATAGTCAAGTATAGGCAAGTGAGAGTTGTTACTATGTTGTAAGGTGATTGTTTCAAGATATTGCTAAAATGGTTGGCGAATAGTAACAATTATGTTGCAAGAGTTATTGGAATAGCGGAGTATATATATTGGGTTTAAACCGTGATTGAGTTGTTGTTGAATCAAATATATATATATATATATATATATATATATATATATATATATATATATATATATATATATATATATATATATATATATATATATATATATATATATATATATATATATATATATATATATATATATATATATATATATATATATAAAATTCATTATATATTTATTATATATTTTTTATTCTTTTATTGTTTGTTTTATTTTATGAATTAGTTATTTTTTTACTTATATATTTTTTACTCAATATTTTATTTCTCTTATTTTTTTTATTTTATTGAAATATATATATATATATATATATATATATATATATATATATATATATATATATATATATATATATATATATATATATATATATATATATATATATATATATATATATATATATATATATATATATTTCATAATCTTCATTTAATTCATTATAAACTTCATCAATTTCATTTTGATCTAATAAATTAGCTTGATCTAGAATATCCTCAAATTCAGTTTGCGTTAATGAACTCATGTTTTAAATATTTCCTACTCTCTACTTAAAATTTTACACTTCGTACACAGAGATTTATCACTTAAAATAACGATTGGGGTGCTGTTTTAAGAGGTCAAGAAGATAGTATAATTCTTAGATATACATCAGGAACTTTTAGAGGAGCTGAATTGAATTATGATATAAATGAAAAAAAAGTATTAGCAGTAATTAGAGCAATAGAATCATTTAAGATTTGGTTAGCTAAAAAAGAATTTATTATTAAAACTAATACTTCTTTAAAAGTTCCTGATGTATATCTAAGAATTATATTATCTTCTTGACGTCTTAAAACAGCACCCCAAAACTTATCTGAGGCATTAGTTTCAATATATAAATTATCCTCTTCCTTAGGTAGAGGAAGTCTTGGTAAATATTTTACTTGTTCTTTTATAGCTTTTACCCAATTGGTATCTTCTTCACTCCATTCAAATTTCTTTTCTTTCCGGATCTTGGATTGTAATCTATTTTTTAATTTCGCACAATCCTTTATAAATTGTGATGCATAATTAATATGTCATAAAAAAGATTGAACTTGCTTAATATTTTCTAGTTTATCTGGAAATTCAACAATCTTCTCAGGTATATGAGGTTGCAGTTCTATTACAACTTTATCAATAATTAATCCTAAATAACTAATTTTCTCTTTGGCTAATTCAACCTTCTTTTTACTTAATACTAATCCATTTTCATAAGCTCTTG
>OZ012741.1:384076602-384218856 GCA_963859935.3 Lathyrus sativus | reverse complement strand
AAATAAATTTATTTATTTTTGCAAATTATTATATTCTTTTAAAAAGGTATTTTAATTTAAATAAAAAACAATTGTAAAAAAAAACTTAAATTAAAAACAACTTCAAAATTTGGCTACTGCTCTCAGATAAAAATAAACTTAAATTAGAAACAACTTAAAATTTTGATATCTATTTTTCTACACGGATCGAACAATATTTCGCTAAACATCATGAGTGGAGTGAAATTCATTTCAAAATTTTCATTAAAAAGTTAATCACTTGTACTAATCATTCTATAATGAAGAATTATCTGCACGAAATCTAACTGATGCCTGATGGAAATTTATCAGACCCCACTATTCTAGCAGCAATGAAGACTGGCAATATGAAACTTCTATACAATGTCTCACTATTGAGAAAATTCAAGCCCTACTTGGATTTGATTGCATAACTCCCACATTAGTAAAAATATTAAACAAAATATATTATAAAACATTTTTGAATATTCTAGAAATCACATTAATTAAATCTCTATGATTAATATAATGATTCCATTAAACTTCCTAATTAGTAGAGGTGCAAGTAACTTGTAGGTTAGATCGATGTGTCTCGTGACTGAATTCATCTTTGTTAGTAATTCTGGCGGTTGACCTTCGGATATAACCAACAACCTTTACAATAAAAACATAGTTTCCATAGAAAAGTTGAAGAATGATATTAATCAATTTTCTCAAAAGATTAAAGAATGTTACCATTCTCTTTCTATCAGGATAGTACCAGAAAGAGTTGAAAGTACTCCAATGCCACCTGTATCCAGAGCGTAGGCTTGCTTTGAGCACTCTAATTTCTTCAAAGTAACAACTCCGGAGGCACGACCCGACCAATTAAGGCCAGGAGCGCATCGCCGGCAGAAGGGACGAGCCAACCGGTGCACACCAGAGGCGGATCGATCGACCCAACCCAAGGTCCAACTACGAGCTTTTTAACTTCATTACTTTCTTCATTTCATAAATTGAGTTTGAGGATGATCTATAATCAATAAACTTAGCCTCATGGGCGGCAATTGAAGTTTTTCTATTATCACGTAGTTGATCTTTTTCATAGCTGATTTAAAGATGCTCTTAATCATCCCTCCTGTTCATGCTACGTTTGTTACTACAGGTTCTCGGATTACTGGGGGTTTATCATCTTGTTTCTGTCCATTGATGTAGATGGCGGGGTCATACTTCCATGGTACAGCTTTATCATTCTCATAAGAGAAAGGAGATGGAACTTTGATCACCATTGTGGTCTTTGGAGGCACCGGTATCACAAAGCACCGGTATCACAAATATTTTAAAATAATATAAATGGAAGTTAAGTGCAAAAAGTGACATTTTTGAAAAAAATGTCAAAAATAACACATAACTTCCACCATTGGAAGTTAACTACAAAATGTGACATTTTTGAAAAAAAACCTAAAATAACACTAACTTCCACCATTGGAAGTTAAGTAAAAAATGTGACATTTTTGAAAAAAAGTCTAAAATAACACTAACTTCCACCATTGGAAGTTAAGTGCAAAATGTGACCAATTTGAAAAAAAGTCAAATATAACACATAACTTCCACCATTGGAAGTTAAATACAAAATGTGACATTTTTGAAGAAAACCTAAAATAACACTAACTTCCACCATTGGAAGTTAAGTGCAAAAAGTGACATTTTTGAAAAAAAGTCAAAAATAACACATAACTTCCACCATTGGAAGTTAAGTACAAAATGTGACATTTTTGAAAAAAGCCTAAAATAACACTAACTTCCACCATTGGAAGTTAAGTGCAAAAAGTGACATTTTTGAAAAAAAAATAAAAAAATAACACTAACTTCCACCATTGGAAGTTAAGTGCAAAAAGTGACATTTTAGAAAAAAAAAGTCAAAAATAACACATAACTTCTACCATTGGAAGTTAAGTGCAAAAAGTGATATTTTTGAAAAAAAGTCAAAAATAACACATAACTTCCACTATTGGAAGTTAAGTACAAAATGTGACATTTTTGAAAAAAGTCTAAAATAACACTAACTTCCACCATTGGAAGTTAAGTGCAAAAAGTGACATTTTTGAAAAAAAAGTCATGAATATCAATGTATGCTTTGATAAATGTTGTGGGTAGCTGTTTGCCGTGAAACCTAGAGAATATTTGTTATATGCATGGTTTGATTTAACATGCAGGTTGATGAAAAGGAAAACAATTCACATTGTTGAATTGTGAAAATGCATGATGTGTTTTGTTGTGCATTTGTTGATGAAATGAATAATTCGCAATTGATGAATTATGTATGCATATGTTTGTCATTCGTCTTGCCGTGTCATATGCATAGCCCGATGTTCAGATAGCCCGTAACGGTTATTGCATCGATGGTGGTAGAACAGTCGTGTGCACTAGTGGGTTTGAGCGATTTGTTATTTGGCTTTCGCTGTAGAAAGACCAAGATGGGCCCAATGTTAAGATAGCGTGAATGAGCTATTGCATTGATGGTCGTAGATCAGTTGTGAGGTATGCCCGACGGGGTTTAAGCAATGATCTACCATTCCAAAAGTAATGGAATTGATGAAAATTAAAGGTACCTCATGCATTGCATTGAGTCGTGGTGTCGGTCTCTTTGCATTGCATTGTTAATAGATGAATACATTTGATTGTGGAATGATTGTGATAATCGAATATATCTTGTTTTGTGATATATTGATTTTGTTGATGATATGCTTTGTGTTTAGAATACATTTTGGGTGAATTGCCATTTGCATGATAAATGTTATGCGTTTACATATTGATCGCGACTTTCTATGTCTAATACAACCTAACTGCAAGTGCACAGTCTATCGCGTAGTAATAATAGATATCGATCCCACAGGGACTCGTAATCAAACTAGTGTTCTCGGGAGTTACTATGTTTAGCTAGGTAGAATATGTTTAAGGGAATAAGATTGTCACTAAAAGGGAACTAAGAATGCTACTTAGATTATAAATGATTGAATCGATATGCAGTAATTGTGTTCTTCAGGGATTTGACAAGTTACCGGTGTATGAAATAATTTTCGAAGTTTATTTAAGCAGAAAATGGTGATTTGAAGACTCTCGCCTCACGATGGTTATTGACGCTAATCATAATTCTAAGGGCCAAACGTACACTTTCGTATCCCATTCGGGGTTAAAATTATTTTTTGGAAATCTCTAAGTTCTAATTCATTTTAAAGTGCTTTCGCTGTTATTAAAATGAATGACTAGTGTTTACTATCTGACCTTACCGCAGCTTTCGCTTGTTGGTTCGTATCTTAATTAATTTCCCACTTTCGTGGCAAAACTACTTTTAAATAAGTTCTCGCTTTCGCGACGAAGTTTATTCAGTAAATTAATTTTAAACACTCAGACCATAAATTACTTTTGAAAAGAAAGTTTTTCAACCAGTTGTTATCAAATCCCATTCGAATTATTACCACATATCGATTACTCGAGTTTAGCTAGACATGGATTTGGGAAAGATAAAACATAAATAAAAACAATAAATAATAATTTGCATTATAATAAAACTGGAAATACGATTGAAATGAGAAACCTGTAAATATTCCAATTGGCCTTTGGGCAGATCCTCCACAGATGTTGGCAGGATTCTGGTCTCTATGCCAATTTGATCGTACAATGAAAGTAGAAATTACAGAAGAATGAAATGGAGTGCAGAAAAATAAAGGAGAAACAAATAAGAATATTAAAACTGGAAAGGTATGCTCTGGAAATAAATTTGGCAGCACTTCGTTGTATGAATGCGGCCCTCTTTCTGAGGTCCCCTTCTTCCCCTTTTATAGAAGTGGAATTCTAACGGTTATCCTTGAAGATGGTGGACTTTGAGGCAGATAAATCAAGGTTCTCGCGGCAAGTTCACCCTGTTTGTTCTAGCGCAATCACATTAAGCCCGTTGTCCGTACACTTTCATGGCAAGTCGACCTGTTAGTGAATATGATCTCATTTCTGTTTTTGATCTTCTTCATTGATCATAAGCTTATGTCATTGATTTTTCAATGAGTTTTCGTGTCGTTGGGCTAGATGCTCGGGTGAGGAGCACCTAACTTAGAAGGAAACGTGTCTTATGTTTTTGGGCTATCTAGCTTTCTTTTCATGATTTTTCATCTTTTTGGAGATCATACACTTATTTGCATCGGTCGCTCGTTTAGAAGTGTTTTAGGATGGTGCTGACTGCTAGTATAAACTACTTGGGGCTGAGTTTGCGTAGACACTTGAGACTTTGGTACACGTAGGTTGTGAAACCGACTCGCATAAGCCGGAGATCTAAGGTGTCAGGACGGTACTGGTTTTGTTAGAACTGTCATTTCCTTGGAGTTTCAAAACTTGTTTTGAACTCGGGTGCATTCTCGTGGTGCTTTTGCTTTTGAGGAACGAACGCAAATTTTTGTTTACGTTGAATAATGTGGGGATGTTTGCGTAACGGAAAAAGTATATATAAACGAGCTTTATTTGCTAAAAATAGAAAATGTTTAAATAGAAATTACGAAATTCAAAGTACAGTGGAATGGAAATAATAGTGGAATGGAAATAAAGGCTCCGCTCCCACACTATCTCAATCAGTGTCCCCACTGATTTTGAAGCATGCGAGAGGGAGATACAACTGAAATGAAAGTACAAATAAACTGGAAATATAGTAAACAAATAAGGAAAGGTGGATGACTAATCACGTCCGCTGCCTCGGTCATGTCCACGCTGGCGTCCTCTGGCTCTGGCAAGGGCTACTCGGTCCTCATAGCTCATAGCTGTTGTGTAGTAGACGGTGTCCCGGAGTCCTTCGACCTGCAAAGTTAGATTCGCCAGGTTCTCAGTAATGGTAGCTTGGCCGGTTTGAAGTTGTTGCATTTGAGTCCGGTGCCAAGCTTCGAACTGGTCTGCTCGCTGATTCTGCTGCTGCAGCATAGCGAGTATCTGGGCCTGCTGGTCGAGGGAGCGGCGGAGGTCCTCTTCTGTGTAGTCGGGCACTGGATGATGGCGGCGGCAGCGAGAGGATGTACCTTCGGGAGGAGGAGGCTGTGATGCCTCTGGCTGCTCGGACCTGTCCAACTCAGCTTGGATTTCATCGTCAGAACCTTGGGTGTGGTCCTGAGTAGGAACAGCGGCAGCAAGAGGGCAGTGAGGTCAAATAACCAGTTGGTACGATCCTCTGGGTGTGTCCGGGTGCGGGACGGAAGGATGATGCTTCGGACGGTCTTGCCACGCACTACCGGATGGTACTTGCCGTCAGCTCTGGAGCGAATAAGGTGGGAGGCTCTGCAGTGGTCGGTGTCGAGGAACACCGAGGGGATGGAATGGAGGTGCTGGAGGCGGTCACCTAAGTTCAGCCCAAGTGCAATGGCAGTGACAATCCCGCCAAAGTAGAATGGCTTGGAGCCACGGGTGCAGTTGGCCTGAATGTGAGCCAGCAGGAACGGAGCGGCGTTGACAGACTCGTTGTTGAAGACGCAATGGAGGAAGAAGAGCTCTTTCGAGTTCACTTTATGGTTGCTGTCTCTGGTGAAAATTGTGTTGCTCAAGGCTCTGTGAAAGTACCTGATGGTCGGGTTATGAATATGCGTGGCGTGTAGAGAGTCCCAACCATCGGCATTGATGCCGGTCAACTGGTACCACAGCGCGAAAGCTTCGTGCTGGAACTGATCGGTGATGCGGCGGTGAGCATTGTCGCCGCGAGGTAGCTGTAAGATTGTGGCGATCTGGTTCTGGTTCACCTGGTAGTTTGTACCGAACATCCGGAAGCATGCGCACTATGCCAAAAAAGACCTTTAGCAGCGCTTTTTTTGGCCTTTAGCAGCGCTTTAAAGCGCTGCCTAAAGTGGCGCTGCTAAAGGTAAAGGCAGCGCTTTTTTTCAATGAAAAAGCGCTGCTAAAAGCTCCCTTCAGCAGTACCTTTAGCAGCGCTTTTTTAGCCCTTTAGCAGCGCTTTTGTAAGCGCTGCATAATTCCCCCAACCATCCCCCCTTTAGCAGCGCTTTCAAAAAGCGCTGTCTTAGACTCCCCCTTTAGCAGCACTTTTGCAAAGCGCTGCCATAGCCCACCCTTTAGCAGCGCTTTGTACAAGCGCTGCCTTAGACCCCCCCCTTCCAAACCAATAGCAGCGCTTTTGTAGCGTAATATTTGTGACCTTTAGCAGCGCTTTTATGTAAAAGCGCTGTCTAATGTCCCAGATTTTAAAATTTTTTTTTTAAAAAATATTCACCCTGTTTTGTATATTTTACCAACAACCTGCTTATATTACACAAACCTGCTTATAATTCAGGCCTTTATTTCAACACTTTGGCCTTATAAATAAAATTCAAACTTTGGCCTTAAATATACAATTCAAACTTTGGCCTTATATGTACAATTCAAAACTTTGGATACATTGTAACTCATGACTTTGTTCATAAACATTTTAATATACACATAAACCTGTTTAAATATGTTACAACAAAATTCGATCCTCAGAATTACAACAACACAAATACATTCAATTCACATATAATTACAAGTCTTCCAATCCGATAACTCTATACAATTCTCAACCCAAGAATAAATTGACACCATTCCTCTTTAATTTCTTCCAATTTTGATTTCGTGTAAGTAGCGCACTTGAATTCATCATAATACTACATAATATAACAGATCGAATAAGATTTAAGTTTAAAACTAATTACTCAGATGAAGTATCGGATAATTATCAAAATGAATCATATAACTTATATAATGAATTGATCCATACCAGGACTGGAATCTCAAGTTGACTAGAAAGAATAATTTCTCTCATAAAGCGCAATAAAAAATATCCATAGTCAATACCATTGCGCTGCCGAGGACACTGTAAATGGAAAAAACAAACGAACATTTATCCGGATATATAGTTTAAATAGTTTTATCAAGTAGAAACATGCGAGAATATACCTCCACTCTGATCCAGTTGATGTTGTTAGCCTTACTTTTTGGCACCGTTGCATCTCTTTGTGCTCTGAATATTTGTATAACTCTAACATAATATAAACGCATATTTAGAACAATGTCACATAATAAATAAATATATATAATTAAAGACAACAGTATATGTCATCACTTACGTATCAACAAAGTTCCTCAGATTTTCATATTTTGTTGTATCGCCATCCAATGAATCTATGTAATACACTATTTCTTTCGTCAGACCAATAACTTGTCATACAAGAACCTAAAAAAACATAATCAACATTAGAATATTAAGTTAAACGAGCAAATTTTAAAATGTTCAATTATTTAATTAAAAAGGATCGAAGTACCTGATATATGAATGCATAACACCGACGCCCAGTTCAGAATGGTTGATTCTTTAACATCTCTTTCTTTTTTTCGTTGTAATGGGGTTTACTTGTCTCTTAACAACACGGACAGATGGATTGATCCAAATTCCCTCGTTATGATCATTTCTAATATATGATTCGTCCACTCTAATATTCTCATCTAGATCATCTATAATATAAGATTCATTCTCAACATAAACATCCCCCTTTTCTCCAATGTTATCATCGATTACTTTGTTGGAAAAAAGAACTATAGACCATTTCGTACTTGTCGGATCAGTGACATAGAACACTTGTTTAGCTTGCGTGGCTAGAATAAAAGGCTCATCTTTGTACCCCACCTTATTAAGATCCACTTTCAAAAAACCTGATTTATCCATTTGTATGCCACTTTTATTTTCAACCCACTTGCATCCAAAGATAGGAATCTGAAACTTCTCATAATCAAACACCCAAATGCGCTCGATAACCCCATAATACGAGGAAATGTGCATTGCTTCGGCAAGCACGGTGACACCACTATTTTGCATTGTACTTTTATCATCTTGTTCCTTGGTATAAAATGTGTATCCATTAATTGCGTATGCGCTATAAGAAAACACATGCAAACTTGGACCATATGCTAAACATCTCAACCTTTCTGTTATTGAAGCGGGATCAGAATAAAACTTTGAAAAAATATGCTCCTTGAACCATGTTATAAAACTTCGATTGTGCTCACGTACTATCCAATTTTCATTTCTATTCAGATTTAAACCTCGGAGAACGTCCTTGTGCATTTCAACATACGGCTCAACCTCAATGTCATTGTGCAGAACATACAAATGCACTTGCTCCCGTTCATCCCTTGAAACTGTCACAACTTTATTTCCAATTAACTGTTTACCATCTATTTTTTCAACAACATGATATTTTGGGAGGCCAATGGATTGAACGTTGGACAAATATTCAGTACAAAACTCAATAGCTTCTTCAACAATGTATCGTTCAACAATACATCCCTCTGGTCGACTTCGGTTTTTCACATACCCTTTCAATATTTTCATATAACGTTCAACAGGGTACATCCATCTCATATAGGCAGGTCCACACAGTTGTGTCTCTTTCACAAGATAAACAACTAGATGTACCATTATGTCAAAAAATGATGGAGGAAAATACATTTCAAGCTCGCACAAAGTAATAACTATTTCTCTTTGCAATGTTGGTAAGATCGCAGGATCTATTACCTTACTACAGATTGACCTAAAGAAAAAACATAATTTAGTTATTGCGCCTCTCACTTTTTCTGGCAAAATAGAACGTATACCTATTGGTAGAAAGTGTTCCATTATAACATGGCAGTCATGTGTCTTTAAACTTTTTAACTTGAGGTCTTTCATAGAAACAAGTCTTCTAATATCTGAAGAGTATCCTTCTGGAACTTTAACTTCACTCAGAAACTTACACAGTATCTTTTTCTCCTTTCTAGATAGAGTATAAGCAGCAGGTGGTAGATATGTGCGGTTTCCTTTCTTCAAGGGTCCTAATTAATTACTTATTCCCATTGCTACCAAGTCCTTTCTTGCTTTAAGGCCATCCTTAGACTTTCCTTGTATATTGAGTAACGTACCAATAACACTTTCAAATACATTTTTTTCAATATGCATAACATCAAGAAAATATCTTACGTTCAACGACTTCCAATATGGCAACTCAAACAAAATTGACCTCTTCTTCCACCCACGCGTGACAAGCGTATGAGCAAAAGGCTTGCCAAACTTAGTACTCACATCTTTCACCTTTTCAAAAATTTGTTCGCCGGTCAATGTAGGTGGAGCTTTACGTTGTTCTGAATCTCCATTGAATGCTTTTCTCCACCCACGGTAGTGATGACTAGAATTTAAGAATCTACGATGACCAAGAAAGACATTCTTCTGACCAAATTCCAACCGCGTCCAATCTGTGTTTTCTTCACAGATAGGACACGCACATTGACCTTTAATGCTATACCCCGATAGATTTCCGTATGCTGGGAAATCATTAATTGTGCCAAACAATATTGCCCTCAAATTGAAACTTTCTTTCCTATATCCATCATAAACCTCCACATCGTTCTCCC
This sequence comes from Lathyrus sativus, assembly GCA_963859935.3. NCBI lineage: Eukaryota > Viridiplantae > Streptophyta > Magnoliopsida > Fabales > Fabaceae > Lathyrus > Lathyrus sativus. Next base: position 384,209,436 of record OZ012741.1, on the reverse strand, counting down.
ACAAACTCTTTAAGTCTTCGATTAGAGGTGTCAGGTATACGTCTATGTCATTCCCTGGTTGTTTAGGGCCAGAAATTAACATAGATAACATCATGTACTTACGCTTCATACATAGCCATGGAGGTAGGTTATAAATCATAATAATTACAGGCCAGGTAGAATGTGAGATACTCTGCAGACCATGCAGATTCATTCCATCAGTCGATAATGCCAAGCGAAGGTTTCTAGCTTCTTCTCCAAAATCAGGATAATCATTATCAATTTTCATCCACTGTGGTGAATCTGCCGGATGTCGATACTTCCCATCTACAATTCTATCATCTGCATGCCAAGTCAGGTGTTTTGCATCTGTTTCACTACGAAACATGCGTCTGAATCTCGGAATTATAGGAAAATACCATAATACTTTTGCTGGTGACAATTTTTTCTTATACCGAGATACACCACATTTAGGACACTCGTTTAATGATGCATATTCATTTCGAAACAAAATGCAATCATTTGGACAAGCATGTATCTTATCATAGCTCATGCCAATAGAGCATAACATTTTTTTAGCTTCATAGGTTCGATTGGGAAGAACATTATCCTCCGGAAGCATCTCTTGAAGTAGGGCTAACAACTCTGTGAAACTTTTATCCGACCATCCATTACCCGCCTTTAAATTGTACAAATTTAATACCGCGGACAATCTTGTGAAAGTAGTGCAACCTTTATACAACGGTTTCTCTGCATCGCTTACCAACCTCTCAAACATCTTGGGACAATCTTGAAGATCTTCTTCAAGTGCTTCTGCAATCTCTTTGACTCGATCACAATCATATGTATCTCTGCCATTGTCCTTTGAAGCACATGTCGTATTATTCCGGGGTTCAACATTCTCGTTACTTATCTCACCATGTAATGTCCAACATGTGTAACTTCGGTCAATTCCATGTCTCATTAAATGAGATTCCAACTGAACGGCGTCAACTCGACACCCATAACAGCATCCTAAGCAAGGACATGTGATCCTACTGGGGTCTTTGGCGTGTTCAACAGCAAACTTAACGAACTTCGATACCCCATTCTCGTACTCTTTTGACAATCGATTACCAGACATCCATTTTTTATCCATACTAATTGAGTAATCTACACTAAACTATAAAAGTTAAACAAAACAGAGAATACCTGTAAGGAAATCACTAACTTCTAAGAATGTTACGCAATAGGATGCTTGGAAACGATCACAGCTTTGCTCTTCACAGGTAACCCCTATAGCAGACAAAATATAAATTTTATTAAAATCATATTAAAAATACTAGATAATCCACCAAAACAAATCATATTAAAATTATTAGATAATCCTTAAACCAAAATGACACCCTTGCTAAACATTGAGAAATCCTAACTAAACATATAAAACCATAATAACATATGTATCATATAAACATTGAGAAATCCATCATAATAACATAATAACATATCAACATATAAAACCTTCACTAAACCTTCAAAAAGTCATTTCTACACAACAACAACACTAAAATTTACTTGCATGCATGTCCTCAAACCTTCAATACAAAACAACAATATACGTATCATACTTGAACACAACAACAAAAACAATATACCATCAATATTTAGATAACAAAAACAATAGTATACCAACAACAAAAACAATAGTATACCAACAATGGTGAAAACAAATATTTAGAAAAACCATCAAATACCAACAATAGTGAAAAGAAAAACCATCAATATTTAGATAACAATGTTAACAAAAACCTTCAAAACCTTTAATGTCTTCAGATACCAACAATGGTGAAAAGAAAAAAAAACAAGAAAATCCCTCGAAACTGTCACATACCTTAACAATGGTGGAAATGCAATGCAGACGGACGGATGCACTCGAAAACGAACGGAGAACGGACGGTGAACGGACGGCGGGCGACGGTCGGACGGCGGATGACGGCACTTGAATAGGGCAAGTTCGTTCGCCAGAGGAGAAAGACAGAAGAAAAGAATGCTACGCGACTGTTCTGTTTCTCTTAAAATTCTGGAGGGTATTTAAAAATTATAATACTAATACCTATAGCAGCGCTTTTAAAGGCCTTTAGCAGCGCTTTTAAAAGCGCTTTCTTAGGGTGCCTTAGCAATGCCATATAGCAGCGCTTTATAGAAAAAGCGCTGCTAAAGGGCCCCCTTTAGCAGCGCTTTTTAAAAGCGCTTTCTTATGTCCCCCTCTAGGTCCCCCTTTAGCAGCGCTTTTAAATGCCTTTAGCAGCGCTTCTAAAAGCGCTTTCTTAGGGTGCCTTAGCAATGCCATATAGTAGCGCTTTATAGAATAAGCGCTGCTAAAGGGGGACACCTTTAGCAGCGCTTTTTAAAAGCGCTTTCTTAGGTCCCACTTTAGCAGCGCTTTTTAAAAAGCGCTTTCTTAGGCCCCCCCCTTTAGCAGCGCTTTTTCAAAAGCGCTGTCTTAGGTGGGAAGTTTTTTTTCTTTTTTTTTTGCCCACCCTTTAGCAGCGCTTTTTAAGAAGCGCTGCTAAAGGGTGCGCTGCTAAAACTCATTTCTGGCGTAGTGGCAGCACCTGAGTGTTGGCTAAGGTCGCCGCTGGATGTGACGTAAGTAAACGAACTCAAGAACTCGAGAGTGAGTTGTTCGTATGTTGGCAGGGGATTGGTGCAGAGATTTCAGATGCCTGCTTTTTGAAGCATCCAAGTTACGCCTTCAAGGAGTCCGAGCTCCGTAAGCGATGGAATGTGTGGATAATGATTCGGCTGGAGCGACCTTTGGTGGAATGCGATGTAGTTTGCTCGCTGTCTTTCGCCTAAGTCACCTTCGCTGAAGACAATGTTACTGATATCCGGGGTTTCGGCATTTCTCGCCATTGTTGGAAGATTGAGAGGGTTCTGCAGATTGGGGTTTTTCTGCAAAGTGGGAAGAATTGACAGAAGTGTGGTTGGAAGTTGAGATTGGAGTTGAAATATATGGTGCAATGTGGGGAGAACGAAAATTTGTAGTGGGGTAGAAGTTCTGATGATTGGAAGTTGAGATGAGGGTAGTGGGAGAGAAAGCGCAACCTTGTTATATCAGATAGCAGTTTTGGGTTCGTGACGGTCGTCACGTATGTGTGACGGTTGTCACCCGCGTGACGCTCGTCAGGGTCCTGTGACGGTCATCACAACAGCAAAATCTGCAGAACGCAGAATTTTGCTCTGAGGGCGTTCTTGCAGTGACTTTTAGGCCTAGTATTGATATGGTAATGTAATATAGCAGCCGACAAACAACGAATAATGCAAAAACAGAATAATTGAATAAAAACTAGAATTGAAATAACATAAAATTGAAATGATTGTATGTAGTACATAAAGAAATTAACAATGCGAAAAATCCAAATGATTAAACTAAACTAAACTAAACTAAACTGTATCTGAATCTACTGCTAAAACTTAGTATCTAGTCTTTTCGTGTCTTCAACTCATCGAATTTCCGTGCGTAGTAGTCGAGTTGGTCGCAGACTAAATCCATGAAGCCTACCAGTTCGCTGTGTATGCCTGCGATGTCAGCTTTTACATTAGTCAGAGCTGCATCAACGTTGTCCAATCGGAGTAGAACAGTATCCATTTTGTCGGTGGTCTCCTCAGGGATAGGCTCAGGATAGGTGTTGTAGTGCGGAGGAGTCATAGGGTCTACTTCGGTTTCGGATACAGCATCCTCATAGTACATATAGTCGTGTGCCTCAGAGATGTGGTCACTGTCATACATATAGTTCTGTGGTGTTGACTGAGGTGAAGGAGGTCCCATAGGCTCGTCCAATTCATAGAGCCAGTTGTCCTTGTTGTGGATACTTGTCATCAGATGATCAGGCAGTGTGAATAGCTGTACCGGTTTTTCGTTAATGAGGTACTCATACGGTCCAGGTCCCATAGTTCCTAAAATGCGCCTGTTAAAGCAGAATTATATATTCATGGGTCGGATGGTGCCAAAACGAGTGCTTGCATTTAAGTGGAATCTAAGGCCAAGCTCGTGGGTGTTGCACCCCAAAATTTGACCAATAATTATTTATTCATTGAGTGTTTGGAAATGGATACCTTCATCAGAAAGTTCAAGAGATCCTCAGAGGAATGGGTTGAAACCAGGGTTGTATGCTTCATAGCTTGAGAGTTGTGGGTGCCCCTCAGATGATTCTGAGACTTTGAGAAAGAACTAGATGTTTTGAGAAAGCTTATGAGATGCCTTGATAGCCTTCATGAAGCCCAGAGAAGTCATTATGCAAGAATTCAGGAGATTCAACCATGAATGGTAGAATTAGGGTTTTTGACTGGGTCAACCCTAGGATAATTGAAGATTTGGAGAAGGTTGAGACCTAATCCAAGGGCCATGAGGTCATGGAGTGATGCATAGAGATGTTATAAAGATGATTCCTAGTCCAACTCATCATGATTGAAGAGTTTGAGAAGTTTTGAGTTAGGGTTTCTGAGGATTGTCAGTGGAAAAACCCTAATTTGACCCCTATCTTCCAGGCAGTTTTAGCTCAAGATGTGATTGATATCTCATCTTCCCCACAACATGAATGTTGTAGAGCTTGTCCTAAGCTTTAATTTGAGTGGTGGAAGTCCTTGATAGGAGTTACAGAGCTCAAGTTATGGTTTTGACAAATTACAGGTCAGCAGAGGTGTGTGAATTTGGGTCCTTGAAAGTCACCCAACTTGCAGACAACTTTTGCCCTAGTAGGATGATTCCTATGACTTCTTGGTCAACATGAATGTTGAAGAGCATCTTCTTAGCTTTAATTTGAGTGGTAGAAGTCCTTGATTGGATTTGTGGAACTCAACTTATGGTTTGAACAAGACAGGGGTATTTTGGTCATTTGTCAGTTATAGGTCATTTTAGCCAATGCCTAAAACTCCTATTTCCAAGCCTCAAATGGAAAAACTCAATACATGAAAGTTGCTCAAAATGTGATTTTAAGTCTAGAAAGAAGGTCACAAATTGTTGGAAAAGCTCATAGCATGAAATTCCATGATTGGTCAAAAATGAACTAAAAATGGCTTATAAACTTGAAAAGTTGAAATTGAAAAGTGATTTGGAAGATCCACAAATCCAAAATAGGTCATCCAATATATCATTTTGATTGGAAAAACCATTTTGAGAACATTGGTTTAGCTAGAATTTTGATTTGGAGCTTTAAAATGGGTGATGCTTTGAAAAATGGTTACTTGAAAAAGAAGGCAACTTGAAAAAACCTTACACAAGCCAAAGATAAACTTGTTTTTCACTCACACCTTCTCAATAACTCATGTGAGGATATTTTAAGACTAAATTGCAAGGCATAACATATGAGATATGAGATAACCAACTTGTCATCACATGAGAATTTCAAGAAACTTCCACCACATTCTAGATGAATCTAGACACATCCAATGATCATTATAAAGAGAATGCCATGAAGAGAGTTCAAGGTTGGTGATAGAGAGTCAAGTCAGAGGAGAAAGAGAGAGATACATTGCCATTGAAGAGGTTTCTTCAAGTTGAAGCAACTTGAGTTTTCTTCCACTACAAGCATCTTCCATCAACAACTCTTGCAAACAGAAGGTTGTGGATCATCCAAGGAGCATCTTGAACCAATTCCAAGGCCTGCAAGCATCTCCACGAGTACCTACCATCATCCCTTTGACAGGTTCTCTTTTTCCCATATACCTCTTAATTTAATGGCTTTCTTTTAGCTTTATAGGTATAGAATGAATGTATTAGGGTAGATGGTTAGATCCTGAGAAGTAGGGCACGATTCATTGAGTTTCATAACAGGTGTAGGAATCTTTAATTTTCAAGAACTAGCTGGATTTTGAGTGTTAGTTAATATGCTATAGATAAGAATGATAAGAGTAGTGTAAGGAACAAGGTCATGCCATTAGATTGAAGCTTTACTAAGATTGATATCAGATGAACATGGTTGTACCAAGATGTTTAAGTCTTCTGTTTGGATTATTCAAGAGGAATTAAGAGAAACTACACGCATGGCTGTGTTCTAGGCATTTAGTAGAGCATTTTTTGTTTTGGAATCTTGTTAAACCATGGCCTGAGCAGAGAGAACGAGCCAGTTGAATTTGAGTGCATGGGAGGAGGGTTCTGAAAACCCTAGTTTGCGTTTGGGACGATGAAGGAGATCCATTGGATTGGTCTCAAATTCTGACTTGTTATGTTAATCCAACGGCCACGGTTCAGTCTGAAGAATGGAGGGAAATTTCAAATGAATTGAAACGCGGCGTTTCATTTAAGCCAGCGTTCTGGGCTCAGCTTTCTATTCGCCCCCCCCCCCCCTTTTTGCTGGCCCAATTGTTTTCAACTGGCGCGCCTTGCTTGTTGCACCCCCCCTCCCTTTATTTGTTTTAATTGTTTTTAATTTCTTCTAATTTTCTTCTGTTTTGATTAATTCATAAGTAAATGATAAAAAATGATTTTTGACTTCTTCTTTTTTCTATGATTAGATGATTTAGTGTAGAAAATTATAAAAATAAAAATGGAATTTTATTTTTAATGTGGAATTTTTAATGATATTTTCTTTAACATAGTGTATTTTCCTTATTTTAGTTGATGCATGATTTTGTAGGAATTATTTTAAGGCCTTCCCTTAGGTTTTTTAATCCATTCTTTTTTGTGCAATTAGATGATGAATCATAGTTCCCCATAGGATTTTTTCTAGAATTTTAGAATTAATTTTTGGTTAGTTTAATTAGGGTAGATGTAGGGTATCCTAATTAGGGTTTAGATTGTGTTTAGGTGATGAATCCCTTTCTTTGATTGAGTTTTGTCTTGATTTTTAGGTAGAGGCCTATGTAGATGTTATGAGTAGGTGTTGAGGACCCTTGTGAATAATTGTTAGATTTTTCCCCATTAGTTTAGTATTTTTAGGTATTTTCTGAAGTTGCCTATTGATTTTGTCTCCCCTGTGGTTATCTGTTCATCTCTGGGGTTTGTTTTGGGGAATTTGTTGAGGGGCTTGTGTTGCCTTGAAGACCTTGATGGAGAGCATCATGAAGAGAAGATTGTAGATCAAGTCTCAGAGACCCAGAGCTTGGCTTGTTCCCTGTCTGTGAGGTTTGAGAGCCTGAAGTCTGAAGGAAGTTCATGGTACTTTCCTGAGGAAGGCACTATGAATGACTTTCATTCTTTCTTCTCACCTCCTTCTTAAGTATCCAATGATGTTGGAGCCAACTTGTGTGTTTAATTTCTACTGAGGAGGAATGTAAACTGATCACATGTTGTTGAGCCACATGGGATGCAACTCCTAAGTGGAAGCCTCCTAGTACTTTCCTGAGGAAGGTCCTATGGGTCTATTCACTTAGTTCCCTTAGTTTATCTAGGATTTCTTAAGTATCCAATGATGTTGGAGCCAACTTGTGAGTTTAATTTCTCCTGAGGAGGAATGTAAACTGATCACATGTTGTTGAGCCACATGGGATACAACTCCTAAGTGGAAGCCTCCTAGTACTTTCCTGAGGAAGGTCCTATGAGTCTATTCACTTAGTTCCACTAGTTCAGATAGGATTCCCTAAATATCCAGTGATGTTGGAGCCTGCTTGTGAGTTTAGTTTCTCCTGAGGAGGAACGTAAACTGATCACAGTGGTTGAGCCACATAGGGTATGACTCCTGAGTATACACCTCCTAGTGTTCTCCTGAGGAAGACACTATGAGTCTGCTTACTTAGCTCCCTTTCTTTGGTAAGCTTGTTCTGAAGCTTGAAGGCTGGGATTGATTTCTTTTGGTTAGGTTTTGCTTTAGGGCTTTGCTTAGATTTGATTAGATTCTGTGTTAGGGTTAGGATTAGAGAATAGATGATTCTTTCTCAAGCATGTGCTTTGTTTGCCTAATGGCACTTCATTTCTCTTATCTGTTATTGCTTGATAGCATGTTGTTTATTTTTAGTATGATTACTGTCATTTCATGACTGGCTTGAGGTCGAGATGAGCTTGTGGAGGCTGAAGCCCCACACACATTTCCTCCCTCACTTGCATTGCATGCATTTTGCCGTATTACTGTTTACTGTTAAAGCTGATGCTTTTGTCTGTGTTGATGTATCATTGACATGATCCCTTAGGACTCTCATTTCCTTTGATAAGGATTTGATGATAGACTTTTAGGTTGAAACCTATGCATGACAACATCTAGGAGTTCCCTGTTCAAACCTCAACCATAGGATGAATCCATGGCATGATAACAGTAGGACTTGATAGTCTCCCTCCTAGTTGAGCCATTTTAATCCGTAGTTTCCCGAACTACGTTTGCTCTGATCTTTCATACCAGATGAAAGTACGTAGGCATAGGATGCGACATCCTAGCGAGCAACCTTTCCCCCATCTTCCCCCGTAGTTAGCCGAACTACGTTGACTCTGATTTCTCATTCTCTGATGAGAATACGTAGGCATAAAGCGCGATGCTTTGCCGAGTCATTTTTCTTTTCTTTTTCAGCCAGCCTTGATAGGTAGATAGATTATAACCAACCCGTCCAAGTAAACAAACAAGCGAGGATCCCGTCGAGTACGACGGACGTGAGGGGTGCTAATACCTTCCCCTTGCGTAACCGACTCCCGAACCCAGACAATGGTTGCGACGACCTTGTCTTACCCTTATTCGTCAGGTTTTTCCGATCGTTTCCTTTCCCGCTCTGAGGGATAAATAACGAAAGGTGGCGACTCTTCTGTCATGCCGGCACCTTATTTTCGCGCAAGCGACAGCTGGCGACTCTGCTGGGGATGTCAGGTGTTTCCCTATGCGAGTCTCGCCTTGGATTTTCTTCCTAGCTGTCTGGGCTCGTCCCCAGCAGCTGGCGACTCTGCTGGGGACGTATAGCATCTAGGGACTTTTCCCATCCCTTATGCTGGGACCGTTTCCCATCCCCTACGTGAGTCAATCCTATCGTTTGTGTGTTTGCTTGTTGGGTTGAGTTTATTTATCGCATTTTTACTTCCCGCACTTTATTTCCCGCATTTTATTTCCAGTTCGATATGATTATCTGTGCTGCTGTGGGAGAGGGATGTTACTGTGAGTGAAGAGCCGGACCTGGGCTTGAGTACACACCTAGATATAGTTGCGGAGAAGTAGTAGACGAACCTGTCTGCTGAGCAGGCACAGTTCCCTACGAAAATCTGCGCTCAGACGAGATTCTTGCAGAAGTGCTCCTTTCCGGTCCTGAGGATCTGAGGGGAGTCCAGACGTGAGGATTGTCGACTCTGGGGACCGATCATTTGGAAGTCAGCTAAGAGAGGCCTCTTCATGACTTGACGATGCCACTCCTTCTGGGAATCATATTGTCACTCGTGAAAGTCTGTGACGCTGACAACCGCATAGGATGTCGTACCTTTGTCCGTGGATTAGGTCCATACCTGTGAGTGGGGTCGGGATATTGCAGGAAACTTTGACCTCCAGACTACCTGGTTTTCTTGACAGTGAATCAGTTATGTTGATGTCAGGGTTCTCAATGGCAGATTTGACTATTCTTGACAGAGCGAGGGTTTGATCAGAGGATCTTATCATCGGGTGTTTGTCTGCTCTTGATAGAGCAGGTTTCGATCAGGATATTGTCAGCAGTGGTTTGTTCCGGATGGAGCAGATTTTGAGTGGGGTCTGAAGATCTCATCAGCAGCTGTGTGTGTATTCTTGATAGGGCAGATTTTGATTTGGGGTCTGAAGACTTCAACAGATGTTCCTTGATCTCGCACCCGGGGTCCTTATTATCAGTCACTTACTCTTGACAGGGCAGAATGCTGATCTCGATCCTATCAGATGGTTATTCTCAGCAGATCAGATCAGTAGTTTTACACCGGGGTCTCCTTCTCACCAGTGACTGTTGATACCGAATCTCCGCAGCAGCAACCTGGATATGCTGTTGCATCCCTGCATTTTGCATTAGCTCGCATATTCATGTTTGCATTCCATTAGCATGTGTCTGTGCTACAGGCGCGTTTCGTACCCTGACTCTGGTGTCCCGAGCAAGATGAGATATTTTCTTCCATGAATGGATCCAGTCTTATTATTGCATTGACACTATGTTGGCACGTCGACACCAGAATTAGGGGTGATCTCCTAAACGTACAGACACCTATGGCATTAGCATAATTCATCTTGCATGACAGAAGCCGGGGCTTGTCTTCTAACCTTTGTGTTTGCAGGTTTGAATCAAGCAGCTCAGATTGATGGAGCAGGTACAAGCGGAACTGGGGAAAATCCAAAGCCAACTGGGGCAGGTCATAAATGACATACAGGCAGTGCGTCTGGACCAGCAAGTACTCAGAGAGGAGAATCAGCAGCTGCAGAATCAGTTGAGCTTTCTCATGGGAGTGGTGAGAAGTATGCTAAATAAGGAGAGTGGTCAAGCACCCAAGGAAGAGACCAGAGTGCTTCCTCCGTTACCGTCAGTGCCACCTGTGCTGAAGCCAAGTGGACCTCATGGACCCTCTACACGGCATGAAGCTCGAGGCATGTCTCGTCATCAGCCGCGCCGAGCATCTCAGAATAACCCTGAAGGTTATGGTCAAAAGAAGAAGCTACTTGATAGAGCTGTGGACCCACTACCTGTGAGTTATGCCCAGCTGCTGCCGCTGTTGGTTCAGAACCGTGTTCTCAAGCTTCGGACCTCAAATCCACCAGATGACGTGTCACCAGACGTTGATCTAAGCATGCGTTGTGATTTCCACTCAGGAGCACCAGGGCACCATGTTGAAACATGCAAGGCTCTCCGGAATAAGATTCAAGACCTTATTGACTCGAGGACCATTAGGCTTGTGTCGGGCGGCATAAGAGCATCGGGAAAGTTCATCCCTTACCCTGCAGAAGAGGTGGATGATTCCACTCCTTTGCCTGAAGCTGAGAAAGATCTTGAATATGTCCCTCAACCTCTGGTGACTGAATCGCCTCGCTCGCAGTTTCTACCTGGATCAAGTTCGAAGACGCAAGCACCTAAACAAGAGATCGTTGCCATGCAGAAACGACGACCTCTTACTCTTGGGCGGAAGGAATACCAACACCAGGATCACAAGAGACCTCGCAACCACGTGGAACAAAGGAATGCTTCTTTCCATCCAGTGCCTGTGCCGTATAGCCAGATTCTTCCACTGTTGATTCAGAATTCCTTGGTGGAACCGAAAGCTCTCAAGCCCGTGCCAGAGCCTTACCCTCCAGGGTACAATCCTCATGCTCAGTGTGGTTACCATGGTGGATCTCCGGGGCATTCAACTGAAGATTGCAAGGCTTTCCAGGAGAAAGTGCAACAATTGATCGACCAAGGGTGTATTTCCTTTCCGGATGGAGTCTTGGTTGTGCGTGACAACCTCTCAGCTGTTTGAGCTCGTAGATTCAGAGGGTTGTTTCCAGAAGCCAGTGATCCAGACAGGCAGACGTCCTCAGCATTGGCAGTCCTCGGGCTTTTTACCATTTGCATTTGTAGTTTCTTTTCTGTTAGTTACTACTTGCTGTTAAACATTGTATGTTTCGGATGGTAATGATAATAAAGTGACTATGCATTTTTTCTGAATTAGTTATGTCGTTGTCACTCATTTACTGCATTGCACTGACACTTGCATTTTATTTACTCCGATTTCTTACTATGATTAGCAATGAGCGGAGGGAGGATGATGAAACTGAATAGTCATAGCCAATGATCGTATTGCTTTCAGATAAAACTTTGCCGATGACGTATAAGGCATTGTTTCAAATCCCCAAACACTGGAGAGATAAGGAAGAGAATCCTTTGTTAACCACTTCGAGCCGAGAAGTAGGAGTTTATTTCGGACTTTTGAACCCTCACACCTTAACCCGGGGCAGGGTAGTTGTCAGTTAGCTTGATCGAGCGTTCAAGTCTTATAGAGGGGTATTGTCCTTCGAGGACCAATCACATCATATTCCTCTCCAGAGGTCGTACCTCATCAACCACAATGGTTAAACCTCACCAATCAGGAGTGAGACAGTTACAATCCTTTCGAAGCAATCAAGACAACCAGTGTCGCACGACTTGTTCCAAAAGAAAAAGGAATAAGAAAGCCCGCTAAGTAAAAAAGAAAAGCTAGAAAGCAAATACTTAGGCAAAAATCAGGGCATCCCGCTGGACTTCAAAAGAAAAAATCGAAAAGAACTCAAAGGGAGTCAGTCCAGGCAAAAATTAGGGAATCAAAACAAAAGAATGAAAAAGAAAGGATTATAAAAAAGAAAAATCCTCGAACAAGGACGAAGTCGTGTAGACACAGACGCCGAAAACGAAAAAGGAGTAACTGTCACTCCGAAACACCTTGCGAATTCTTTAACCAGTTGTTCTCAACGTTCAACATACCTCTCGAAGAGGCGAGCGCTCGACCCAAGTTAACTGAACTGTAGGATCGGAGATCATCACGTAGAAGGGGTGGGTGCAAATCATAATTTGAGCCAAATATCCTTTGTTTCCCTAGCCGTGAACCCGGCCACGATACAACCCTTAAAAGACCTAATTGAGGCAGGGTTTATTCTGAAAGCGCATTACGATAAGGTTGAGTAACCTGACTCCTTCATGATTTGCTAATCATATCCTTATTGCATTTTTCACTGATCGCATCAGCACTACGTTTGAACTCTTTGGTTCATTCGTCACTCACTAGCATGACACGTAAATGAGTGACAGTACAACATTTTTTCGAAATTTGCATGAACACTGCATTAGAATTACCATTCGTGAATAAACAATTTTGATTGCAGGTTGGTAGCTGATACGAAAGAACTTAAACAGGGAATAGTCAATCAGGACTGAATCGTCAGAGGTCTGGGTCAGAATGGTATGCTGTGAAACCCTGTGAATTTGGGGCAATGACTTCCTGTGAGGTTAGAATCAGTTTGTCTGAGGACAAGTCCCGGAGCATCAGTTGATTATGGGGCAGTTTATGCAAGCAGTGGTTGATCGGAAGTGAATCTTCTCGGGACCCAATCAGGGGCAGTGATCCAGAATTCTTGCGATTTAAGGGCAGATCCCTCCAGTGTTCTATCAGAGCATGTTGAGTCGCTCATCGCTCGTTCAGGGGCAAACTACTTCAGAGATATTGAAGCCGACCATGCTGAGAGTTGATTAGTTGAGGATGAATCCTCCCGTTGTGCAGATGCCGGGGCAAGTCCTCTGAAGATTGTTTTGTTGCCAGTTGTTTTCTGTTCAGATGAATCTTCCCAAGAGTCGGATTGGGGCAAGTTGAATTGCGCTGGGGCAAGTTGTTCAAATGAGTTTGTTCACCCTGGCAAGAATTGAGTATCAGGGAATCGTGTCATTACCCTGCCGAAACCTGAACCTTCTGAAGAAGCCTGACGGTCATTGGATTGCTATCCTACAACATAACCTGTTACTTGATGATTGGTAGCCTGTATTCCCTGTGTCGATGTTGTTGAATCAAGATTGTTTCTCAGCAAAGATGTACGGTTTGAGGTTGTTCCCCCTGTACAGTTTGAGACTGCAGCAGATTGAGATGGCGTTTATCCCTTATCAGATCAGGGTCAAGATTACCCTCAGCAGACCAGGATTGATATCCCCGAAGCAGGGCGAGGCCTCCTTCTCCAGCAGAGTTCAGTAGTCTCTCCTCCGCAGAATCTGAGCGCAAGATGGTGAGCATTGATATGTCTTCCTGAAGCAGGAGGTGGTTCTCTTCCCCAAGCAGACGCATCCTGAAGGAGCGTCACCTCATCAGCTGAGCCAAGCACCGAAGAATGATGTCGTCTTTCCCCAACACCGGGTCACAAGTGCATATTTCATAGAAGTGTTCGGGTGCCGAGGCTCGTGTTTTCCCAGTAAAGTCGCCGAAGCAGGTGTCTCCCCAGCACAGGGTCACAAGTGCAGGTTTCGCAGGAAGCTGTTCGTATGCCGAAGGATGCGGTAACTGATGGTGCCAGACTGAGGTCTCCAGCGGAATTGAGATTCCCCACCAGAGTCATGCTCTCTCCTGAAGTTGGATGATTCCCTCTTCCCCAGTAGAGTGTCGGTACAGATGATGTTGTATTCCCCTGCAGAGTTGTACTCTCCCCCGAAGTCAGATGATTCTTTCTTCCCCAGCGAAATTGAAATTCCGCACCAGAGTCGTACCCTCCAGCGAAGTAGAATGATTTCTCTCTCCCCGGCTGAGTCCGCAAACCCCCAAGAGAGCTGAATCCTTGGAAGCAGTTGAGGCCGTGAGTGGTTTTCCCTAGCAGAGTATTGAACAGCTGATGCTGCATCTCTCCAGAGTCGCACTCTCTCCAGCTAAGCAGAATGATTTCTCCTTCCCCAGCCAAGTGTGCAGATGCCCAAGAGAGCTGAATCCTTGGAAGCAGTTGAGGCCGTGAGTGGTTTTCCCTAGCAGAGTATTGAACAGCTGATGCTGCATCTCTCCAGAGTCGCACTCTCTCCAGCTAAGCAGAATGATTTCTCCTTCCCCGGCCAAGTGTGCAGATGCCCAAGAGAGCCGAGTCCTTGGAAGTTGATCAGATCATGATTAATTTTCCCCAGTGAAGTGTTGAGCAGCTGAAGTTGTTTCCCCACAGAGTTGTTATCCCCAGAAGAGTAGCCATGACGGCAGCGCATTTCATTCCCGCGATTGACATCGTTTTCCTTCAGCAGGTTCGGGTTCTCGTAAAGCTTCGTCCCCTGCAGTAATCAACTGAAGTTATTTCCCCTGCAGCAGTCCGCGGAAGATCAATTCCCCAGACAGAGTCCGATTGATATTGGCGTGCAGTTTTCTCCTCAGCAGGATGATTCCTCTACCGGAGTAGTTCTTTTCTCCTTGACAGGAGAATCTCCCCTTGGCATTTATGTTGCTGACGGGATCGCATCAGTTGGCATCACTGCATAGCATTTAACGTTGCATAGCATTGTGCATGATTGCATGGCATTTAGCATAAACGCATATCATTCCCACCGTGTGGGGCATGGTGCCGAAGCATACGCATCATAAGCATGATCTAGGTCATTATCATTCTTGCCTTACAGGTGTTCGGCCGAAGGATCAATCGTTCAGGATGATTCCTGATATTCTCCCCAACAAGATCGCTTTCTTAGGATGATTCTTAAGACCCCGGTGTAATCTCCACAGTCGCTCGCTCAAGATGATTTTTGAGATCCCCAGCGAAGTCTCCAGTTCAAGACGATTCTTGAATTCCTCAGCAGGGCCGTTTGCTTAAGATGATTCTTAAGACCTCAGCGCAGGTTCCCGAATGGTTTGCTCAGGATGATTCTTGAGCTCCCCAATAGCGTCCCCAGCAAGAGTTGCCCAGGAAGACTCCTGGAATACCCAGCAGAATGAAGTATCCAGAATGGTTATCAGTTCAGGATGATTCTTAAAGGTGCCCGACGGAGTTGTTTGTTCAAGATGATTCTTGAAGCCCCTAGCAGCGTGATATGTCTGCTCCAACAGTGATGTCTAATCTGAAGATTGATTCAGCAAACACCTGAGGGCGATATCAGAAGGTTCCTGTGAGCTCAGATGTCCTTGTTGATGAATCAACGTGTGGCTGAAGACAAGGTTCCAAAGCTTGTAGATATAGTAAGGTGATCCGTGTTGGTCTGAAGGCCAAGTCAGTTGTCCTGAGGCGATGATTGATGGCGATCAAGTGGATAGTTTTTCTTCTGACTGAAGTCGAAGATGTTTCTCCAGCTGAAGCGGAGTTTTGCCTGAAGGCAAAGTGTTTGAATCCCCGTAGAGTCATGAATGGCTCAGGATACCATTTCTCTGACTAAAGTCACAGATTTCCTAAGCTGAAGCGAAGGTGCCTAAGGGCAAGGTTATCCCCCAAGGTCATGAATGACCTAGGATTCATTTTTCGGACTGAAGGCCGAAGTATATCCCTGACTGAAGTCTCGGATGCTCTATAGCAGAGGCGGAGTTGCCTGAAGGCAGATCCATGTATCCTTGAAGGCCAAGGACCATTTCTTCAGACTGAAGTCGAAGATACCTCCTGCAGAGTTGCCGACGGGCAAAGTTTACATCCTTGAAGGCCAAGGATGTTCTTTCTAGCTGAAGCTGGAATAGCCGACGGGCAGGGTTTCATCTATCTTCAGAAATACTTGAAGATTCTCCAGCGGATCTGGAGTGGCCAGGGGCCAGGGTTTCATTCATATTCAGAAATACTTGAAGCAGATCTGGAATGACCAGGGGCCAGGGTTTCATATATCTTTAGTGTTGAAGTTCTACGGCGGGCAGTGTGCAGCAGTATTCCGATGTTCGTTATGGTTCTGAGGGTGAACCCCAGATCAGAGTGTGCTCGGTTAAGTCTCTCATTCCCAGCGGAGTAGTTTCAAATACGCAAATGTACCTTTTGTTCCATTTACCAGGGGTGAACCCCAGGTCAGAGATGTTCAAGATCATCATTTGTCCGACGGCGAAGTTGGATATTTGTTTGACGGCGAGGTCAGACTCTTTAAATCCCCAGTAGAGATTATGTTTGTTTGACGGCGAGGTCAGACTCTTTAAATCCCCATCAGAGATGATGTTTGTACGACGGCGATGTCGAGTGTCTCTCAGAGCGATGTTTGTTTCAGACGGCAATGTCAGATTCAGTTTTCCAGCGACGATGTGTGGTATTCTGTCAGATGTGTTTCTCCAGCGGCGATGTTGGGTGTTGTGGTTGTCTGAAGGCAATGTCAGAAGAAGTTAACGTGGATAACTGACGGCGATGTCAGATCAGTATCTCTCCAGCTAGCGGCCGTGCAGCTAGCATTGCAGTATTCAAAGATTTGTTCCCCGCAGAGTACCGTGTGCTCGTGCAGTTGGCAAATTTTCGGGTTTACCGATATTCAACCGTCTCGTACCTTGACTGGTTGAGAGCCGTTCGCTTCTCACCCAGTCAGGTTCAAGCCGTTTGAATAGGGGCAGCTGTTGCACCCCAAAATTTGACCAACAATTATTTATTCATTGAGTGTTTGGAAATGGATACCTTCATCAGAAAGTTCAAGAGATCCTCAGAGGAATGGATTGAAACCAGGGTTGTATGCTTCATAGCTTGAGAGTTGTGGGTGCCCCTCAGATGATTCTGAGACTTTGAGAAAGAACTAGATGTTTTGAGAAAGCTTATGAGATGCCTTGATAGCCTTCATGAAGCCCAGAGAAGTCATTATGCAAGAATTCAGGAGATTCAACCATGAATGGTAGAATTAGGGTTTTTGACTGGGTCAACCCTAGGATAACTGAAGATTTGGAGAAGGTTGAGACCTAATCCAAGGGCCATGAGGTCATGGAGTGATGCATAGAGATGTTATAAAGATGATTCCTAGTCCAACTCATCATGATTGAAGAGTTTGAGAAGTTTTGAGTTAGGGTTTCTGAGGATTGTCAGTGGAAAAACCCTAATTTGACCCCTATCTTCCAGGCAGTTTTAGCTCAAGATGTGATTGATATCTCATCTTCCCCACAACATGAATGTTGTAGAGATTGTCCTAAGCTTTAATTTGAGTGGTGGAAGTCCTTGATAGGAGTTACAGAGCTCAAGTTATGGTTTTGACAAATTACAGGTCAGCAGAGGTGTGTGAATTTGGGTCCTTGAAAGTCACCCAACTTGCAGACAACTTTTGCCCTAGTAGGATGATTCCTATGACTTCTTGGTCAACATGAATGTTGAAGAGCATCTTCTTAGCTTTAATTTGAGTGGTAGAAGTCATTGATTGGATTTGTGGAACTCAACTTATGGTTTGAACAAGACAGGGGTATTTTGGTCATTTGTCAGTTATAGGTCATTTTAGCCAATGCCTAAAACTCCTATTTCCAAGCCTCAAATGGAAAAACTCAATACATGAAAGTTGCTCAAAATGTGATTTTAAGTCTAGAAAGAAGGTCACAAATTGTTGGAAAAGCTCATAGCATGAAATTCCATGATTGGTCAAAAATGAACTAAAAATGGCTTATAAACTTGAAAAGTTGAAATTGAAAAGTGATTTGGAAGATCCACAAATCCAAAATAGGTCATCCAATATATCATTTTGATTGGAAAAACCATTTTGAGAACATTGGTTTAGCTAGAATTTTGATTTGGAGCTTTAAAATGGGTGATGCTTTGAAAAATGGTTACTTGAAAAAGAAGGCAACTTGAAAAAACCTTACACAAGCCAAAGATAAACTTGTTTTTCACTCACACCTTCTCAATAACTCATGTGAGGATATTTTAAGACTAAATTGCAAGGCATAACATATGAGATATGAGATAACCAACTTGTCATCACATGAGAATTTCAAGAAACTTCCACCACATTCTAGATGAATCTAGACACATCCAATGATCATTATAAAGAGAATGCCATGAAGAGAGTTCAAGGTTGGTGATAGAGAGTCAAGTCAGAGGAGAAAGAGAGAGATACATTGCCATTGAAGAGGTTTCTTCAAGTTGAAGCAACTTGAGTTTTCTTCCACTACAAGCATCTTCCATCAACAACTCTTGCAAACAGAAGGTTGTGGATCATCCAAGGAGCATCTTGAACCAATTCCAAGGCCTGCAAGCATCTCCACGAGTACCTACCATCATCCCTTTGACAGGTTCTCTTTTTCCCATATACCTCTTAATTTAATGGCTTTCTTTTAGCTTTATAGGTATAGAATGAATGTATTAGGGTAGATGGTTAGATCCTGAGAAGTAGGGCACGATTCATTGAGTTTCATAACAGGTGTAGGAATCTTTAATTTTCAAGAACTAGCTGGATTTTGAGTGTTAGTTAATATGCTATAGATAAGAATGATAAGAGTAGTGTAAGGAACAAGGTCATGCCATTAGATTGAAGCTTTACTAAGATTGATATCAGATGAACATGGTTGTACCAAGATGTTTAAGTCTTCTGTTTGGATTATTCAAGAGGAATTAAGAGAAACTACACGCATGGCTGTGTTCTAGGCATTTAGTAGAGCATTTTTTGTTTTGGAATCTTGTTAAACCATGGCCTGAGCAGAGAGAACGAGCCAGTTGAATTTGAGTGCATGGGAGGAGGGTTCTGAAAACCCTAGTTTGCGTTTGGGACGATGAAGGAGATCCATTGGATTGGTCTCAAATTCTGACTTGTTATGTTAATCCAACGGCCACGGTTCAGTCTGAAGAATGGAGGGAAATTTCAAATGAATTGAAACGCGGCGTTTCATTTAAGCCAGCGTTCTGGGCTCAGCTTTCTATTCGCCCCCCCCCCCCCCCCCCCTTTTTGCTGGCCCAATTGTTTTCAACTGGCGCGCCTTGCTTGTTGCACCCCCCCCTCCCTTTATTTGTTTTAATTGTTTTTAATTTCTTCTAATTTTCTTCTGTTTTGATTAATTCATAAGTAAATGATAAAAAATGATTTTTGACTTCTTCTTTTTTCTATGATTAGATGATTTAGTGTAGAAAATTATAAAAATAAAAATGGAATTTTATTTTTAATGTGGAATTTTTAATGATATTTTCTTTAACATAGTGTATTTTCCTTATTTTAGTTGATGCATGATTTTGTAGGAATTATTTTAAGGCCTTCCCTTAGGTTTTTTAATCCATTCTTTTTTGTGCAATTAGATGATGAATCATAGTTCCCCATAGGATTTTTTCTAGAATTTTAGAATTAATTTTTGGTTAGTTTAATTAGGGTAGATGTAGGGTATCCTAATTAGGGTTTAGATTGTGTTTAGGTGATGAATCCCTTTCTTTGATTGAGTTTTGTCTTGATTTTTAGGTAGAGGCCTATGTAGATGTTATGAGTAGGTGTTGAGGACCCTTGTGAATAATTGTTAGATTTTTCCCCATTAGTTTAGTATTTTTAGGTATTTTCTGAAGTTGCCTATTGATTTTGTCTCCCCTGTGGTTATCTGTTCATCTCTGGGGTTTGTTTTGGGGAATTTGTTGAGGGGCTTGTGTTGCCTTGAAGACCTTGATGGAGAGCATCATGAAGAGAAGATTGTAGATCAAGTCTCAGAGACCCAGAGCTTGGCTTGTTCCCTGTCTGTGAGGTTTGAGAGCCTGAAGTCTGAAGGAAGTTCATGGTACTTTCCTGAGGAAGGCACTATGAATGACTTTCATTCTTTCTTCTCACCTCCTTCTTAAGTATCCAATGATGTTGGAGCCAACTTGTGTGTTTAATTTCTCCTGAGGAGGAATGTAAACTGATCACATGTTGTTGAGCCACATGGGATGCAACTCCTAAGTGGAAGCCTCCTAGTACTTTCCTGAGGAAGGTCCTATGGGTCTATTCACTTAGTTCCCTTAGTTTATCTAGGATTTCTTAAGTATCCAATGATGTTGGAGCCAACTTGTGAGTTTAATTTCTCCTGAGGAGGAATGTAAACTGATCACATGTTGTTGAGCCACATGGGATACAACTCCTAAGTGGAAGCCTCCTAGTACTTTCCTGAGGAAGGTCCTATGAGTCTATTCACTTAGTTCCACTAGTTCAGATAGGATTCCCTAAATATCCAGTGATGTTGGAGCCTGCTTGTGAGTTTAGTTTCTCCTGAGGAGGAACGTAAACTGATCACAGTGGTTGAGCCACATAGGGTATGACTCCTGAGTATACACCTCCTAGTGTTCTCCTGAGGAAGACACTATGAGTCTGCTTACTTAGCTCCCTTTCTTTGGTAAGCTTGTTCTGAAGCTTGAAGGCTGGGATTGATTTCTTTTGGTTAGGTTTTGCTTTAGGGCTTTGCTTAGATTTGATTAGATTCTGTGTTAGGGTTAGGATTAGAGAATAGATGATTCTTTCTCAAGCATGTGCTTTGTTTGCCTAATGGCACTTCATTTCTCTTATCTGTTATTGCTTGATAGCATGTTGTTTATTTTTAGTATGATTACTGTCATTTCATGACTGGCTTGAGGTCGAGATGAGCTTGTGGAGGCTGAAGCCCCACACACATTTCCTCCCTCACTTGCATTGCATGCATTTTGTCGTATTACTGTTTACTGTTAAAGCTGATGCTTTTGTCTGTGTTGATGTATCATTGACATGATCCCTTAGGACTCTCATTTCCTTTGATAAGGATTTGATGATAGACTTTTAGGTTGAAACCTATGCATGACAACATCTAGGAGTTCCCTGTTCAAACCTCAACCATAGGATGAATTCATGGCATGATAACAGTAGGACTTGATAGTCTCCCTCCTAGTTGAGCCATTTTAATCCGTAGTTTCCCGAACTACGTTTGCTCTGATCTTTCATACCAGATGAAAGTACGTAGGCATAGGATGCGACATCCTAGCGAGCAACCTTTCCCCCATCTTCCCCCGTAGTTAGCCGAACTACGTTGACTCTGATTTCTCATTCTCTGATGAGAATACGTAGGCATAAAGCGCGATGCTTTGCCGAGTCATTTTTCTTTTCTTTTTCAGCCAGCCTTGATAGGTAGATAGATTATAACCAACCCGTCCAAGTAAACAAACAAGCGAGGATCCCGTCGAGTACGACGGACGTGAGGGGTGCTAATACCTTCCCCTTGCGTAACCGACTCCCGAACCCAGACAATGGTTGCGACGACCTTGTCTTACCCTTATTCGTCAGGTTTTTCCGATCGTTTCCTTTCCCGCTCTGAGGGATAAATAACGAAAGGTGGCGACTCTTCTGTCATGCCGGCACCTTATTTTCGCGCAAGCGACAGTGGGCAATCATTGTCACGAGGCCTCCTATAAGGATAGGTGTCTGTGGTTCCTGCGTGAGGCGTTTGAAAGATCTCATCATGAAAGGCACTGCATTTACTATACGTCCCTGGGAAGCACAGAACATGATGAATAACTCCTCTTTAGATACTGTAGTAATATTTTCTTCTTTCCCAAACAAGGTGTGAGCTAGTATCTTATGGAAGTATCTGAAAGATGGGTTATGAATATCATCATTGTACATTCTGTCTGGTTCAGGGTGATAGTCGCCTGTGATTCTACCCCAAAATTGATCGAGTTGAAAATCAATATCGTCATCTTCTGCACTGATGAACACATGCGGTCCGCTAGGAAATCCTAGGAGGTTAGCTAGTGACATCCGGCTATGGGTTTGGTCCATTCCAAACATTCGGAAGGTAATCAGCTCTGTGTTGGATCCAAAACCATAGTTGGGTATGTATCTGAAAGAACTAAGGAATTCATAGGTAAGATCCTTATAGGTAGCAAAACGTGTTTTCAGAGCAGTGTTCTCCCAACCCAGTTGATTGAACAGGTATTGAATGTTATCCGTGATTCCTAGTTTATCCATGGTAGACTTATCATAATACAGCGTTAAGGCGAATTCTCTTTCGGTTAGTGCTGCGAATCTTGCCTTTTGAGCTAGTCCTCGAAAGTGAACCTTTGTGAAGTCGTACTCGGCCATACTCGCAGGTAATTCGGAGAAAACAGAAGGAATGTTTTGAAGACTTTAAAAATCCTGAAAAGTTTAAAACAGGAGTTTGAAGTCAAGATTTTTAAAAACAAAAAGCGGTAGAAACAAAAGACAAAAGAGAAAAAATAAAAATAAAAATATGAAAACAAACGAAAGTAGAAAGTAGTAGTAATTATAAGTTTAGAATTTTTGTTGGATTTTCAAAGTAAAATTTTAAATAAAAATGAAATACAGTAACGAGGGAAATTGGGTTGCCTCCCAGTAAGCGTTGTTTTTAACGTCTAAAGCCTGACGATAGCTTGGTGAGAAGCTATTCGGGTGTTTGAGCTGGAAGCTCAAGCAATGCTATACTGCTGACTTGAGGACTGTTGTCGTTCTTATTATAATGTTTTAGACGTTGCCCGTTTACGATAAACGGTGCATTCATCTTATCGGTAATTTCAACAGCTCCACTCTGAAGTACTTTAGTCACTTCATAAGGTCCAGACCACCTAGATTTTAGTTTACCTGGGAAGAGTTTTAATCTTGAATTAAATAGCAATACGATGTCTCCCACACTGAATTGTTTCCTGACTGAACGTTTATCATGCCACTTTTTAGTTCGTTCTTTGTAGATACGGGCATTTTCGTAAGCGTCTAATCGTAGTTCTTCCAACTCGTGTAAGTTCAAGATTCGCTTTTCTCCTGCCTCGGTGTAGTTTAAAATTGAGTGTCTTAATGGCCCAGAAGGCCTTATGCTCTAATTCTACAGGGAGATGGCAGGATTTACCGTAAACTAATTTGTAGGGTGTAGTACCTATTTGTGTCTTAAAAGCGGTCATATAAACCCATAAAGCTTCTTGTAGCTTTGACGACCAATCTTTCCTTGAGGTAGCGACAATCTTTTCCAATATCTGTTTTATTTCTCTGTTCGAGACCTCTACTTGTCCGCTAGTTTGCGGATGATAAGGTGTAGCTACTCGGTGTCGGACTCCATATTTAGAGAGAAGTTTATCGAATATTCGCGATATGAAGTGAGATCCGCCGTCACTAATGACGAGTCTGGGTACACCGAATCTAGGAAAGATTGTGTTTTTGAAGAGTTTGATTACTACTCGTGCGTCGTTTGTTGGAGCAGTTATGGCTTCTATCCATTTAGACATGTAGTCTACAGCGACGAGTATGTAGTTATTACCAAAAGAAGATGGGAATGGTCCCATGAAATCTGTTCCCCATACGTCAAAGATTTCTACCTCTAAGATTCCTTTCTAAGGCATTTCATCGCGTCGTGAGATGTTTCCAGTTCGTTGGCATCGATCGCACTTTTGCACAGCAATGTGAACGTCTTTCCAGAGGTTAGGCCAGAATAAGCCGGCTTGGAGAATCTTAGCGCACGTCTTGGATGTACTAGCATAACCACCATATGGTGCTGAGTGGCATTGGGAAATGATATTTTCTATTTCTTCCTCTGGGACACAACGACGGTATATGTTGTCGGCCCCTCTCTTGAAGAGTAGAGGTTCGTCCCAATAATAGTGTTTCAGATCATGGAAGAATTTCTTCTTTTGTTGATAAGTGAGATCCGGTGGAAGCACGCCTGCAGCGAGGTAATTAACGATGTCAGCATACCAAGGTAATGTGACTTGGGCGTAGACGGCTTCTACGGCTTTTTCGAATTCTGGATCTTCCGAGATTGAGTTGGGTGTGTCACTTTCTAATTTGGCTATTAGACGTTCGTACGGGAAATCGTCATTTATCGGTACTGGTTCGTGTCTGATGCCTTCTATTCGGGATAAGTGATCTGCAACAACGTTCTCGGTTCCTTTCTTATCTTTGATTTCTAAGTCAAACTCTTGTAATAACAGGATCCATCTCAATAGTCTTGGTTTGGCATCTTTTTTGCTTATTAGGTACCTTATGGCAGCGTGGTCTGTGTATATGATAATTTTTGCTCCTACTAAGTAAGAACGGAATTTGTCAAGCGCAAATATAACTGCTAGAAGTTCCTTTTCTGTGGTAGCGTAGTTCATTTGGGCAGGATCTAAGGTTCTACTGGCATAGTAGATGGCATGGAGTTTCTTGTCCTTCCTTTGTCCTAGAACTGCGCCTACGGCATAATCACTCGCATCGCACATGATTTCGAATGGTAGTCGCCAATCGGGTGGTTGCATGATTGGTGCGGTGATAAGGGCTGATTTTAATGTTTCGAATGCTTTTAAACAGTCGTCGTCGAAGACGAACTCAACATCTTTCATCAACAGGCCGGTCAGAGGTTTTGTGATTTTTGAAAAATCTTTTATAAATCTTCTGTAGAAACCGGCATGTCCTAGAAAACTCTGTATTTCTCGTACGGATTTTGGAGGTTGGAGATCTTTTATAATCTCTATTTTAGCTTTGTCTACCTCAATTCCTTTATCTGATATGACATGTCCTAGAACTATTCCTTGTCGGACCATAAAATGACATTTTTCCCAATTTAGGATGAGGTTTACTTTTACACAACGTTCTAATACCATTTCTAAGTTTTGTAGGCATCCTTCGAAACTCTGTCCACATACTGAGAAATCGTCCATAAATACTTCCATGATGTTGTCTATGAAATCTGCAAAGATTGCCATCATGCATCTTTGGAAGGTTGCTGGAGCATTACAGAGTCCGAACGACATTCGGCGGTAAGCAAAAGTACCATAAGGACAGGTGAATGTAGTCTTTTCTTGGTCATCAGGATGGATGGGGATTTGGAAAAATCCTGAGTAACCATCTAGATAGCAGAAATATGAATGTTTGGCTAATCTTTCCAACATTTGGTCTATGAAGGGTAACGGGAAATGATCTTTGCGTGTAGCCTTGTTAAGCTTTCTATAATCAATGCACATCCTGCTTCCAGTCACGACTCTTTTTGTTATTGATTCGCCTTTTTCGTTTTTAACTACTGTGACTCCTCCTTTCTTCGGTACGACATGAACTGGGCTGACCCACTCACTATCGGAGATCGGATAGATGATTCCTGCATCTAGCAATTTCTTTACTTCATCTCTGACTACAGTGCTCAGGATGGGGTTCAGTCTTCTCTGATGCTCTCGAGAGGTTTTAGAGTCTTCCTCTATTGTAATTCGATGCATACAGATCGAAGGGCTTATACCTTTTAGATCACTTATGTTATAGCCTAACGCGGTGGGGTACTTCTTTAGGACTTCTAATAGCTTTTCGGTTTCTGGTTGTCCTAAGTCGGCGTTGACTATCACTGGTCTTTTTAGTTCATCGTCTAGAAATTCATATCTAAGGTTTTTGGGTAGTATTTTAAGTTCTAAAGATGGGTTCTTCGGACCTGGCATATGGTTTGGGGTCAGTGCTAAGCTTTCGCTTAGGCTGTCGTCTTTATACGGTTTACGCCAATCATCGTCTTCAGAAATATCGGGTATTTAAATCTTTATTATTTCTGAATACGTGGTCTCTTCATTTTCAAGTTCTCTTATGCATTCGTCAATTTCGTCTACTAAATAGCAGGTATCGTCTATGGCTGGTGCTTGTAAGAACTTGGTGAGAATGAACTCTATCTTTTCTTCTCCTACTTCGAATGTTAGCCTCCCTTTCTTCACGTCTATAATCGCTCCGGCTGTAGCTAGGAACGGTCTTCCTAGAATAATTGGGGTAACAGTGTCCTCCTTGATGTCCATGATTATGAAGTCGGTTGGAATGTAGAATTGTCCTATGCGTACTAGAACGTTTTCCAGTATTCCGACGGGGTATTTTACTGATCGGTCAGCTAATTGTACGGACATTTTGGTTGGTCTGAGGTCTCCCATATTCAGCTTTTTGCATATAGATAAAGGCATAACACTGATACTGGCTCCTAAATCGCATAGAGCTTTGTCTATTACGAACTTTCCTATGACGCAGGGTATGGAGAAACTACCTAGGTCTTTTAATTTAGGAGGCATACGGTTTTGAATAATGGCGCTACACTCTGCGGTAAGTGTAACTGTTTCATTATCCTCGATCTTTCTCTTATTCGACAGGATTTCTTTGAGAAATTTAGCGTATGACGGCATTTGAGTTATCGCTTCTGTAAAAGGAATAGTAATATTCAGCTGTTTAAGGAGCTCTACAAATTTCTTAAATTGTCCTGAAGTTTTGGAGTTTATTAGTCTTTGAGGATAAGGAATAGGTGGTTTATATGGCGCTGGAGGTGCTTGAGTTTTTTCACTTGCGGTATCCTCCTTCTCGTTGTCTTCCTTCTTCTCTAACTCGGATTCCTTCTCTGCTTGTTCAGTTGGTTTTTGTTGCATGGCTGAGTTTTCGGTCCTCGGATCGATCGGTTCGTCCAATTCTTTTCCACTTCTTAGTATTACAGCATTTGCTTGGCCTTTTGGATTCTGTTCGGGTTGTCCAGGAAATGTGCCAGCAGGTGCGGCAGCAGAGGCTTGCTGTTGAGCCACTTGTGATATCTGTGTTTCTAACATTTTGTTGTGGGTGGCTAAAGCGTCTACTTTTCCGGTCAACTGTTTAATTTGCTCGCTAGTGTGTATGTTTTGATTCAGGAATTCTTTGTTTGTTTGAGCTTGAGTAGCTATAAATTTTTCCATCATCAACTCGAGGTTTGATTTCCTAGGTGCATTCTGAGCAGCAGCTGATTTCTGATATCCTGGCGGAGCAGTAGGCATTTGCAATGCATTTTCGCTTTTGTAAGAAAAGTTTGGATGATTTCGCCAACCTGGGTTATAGGTATTTGCGTAGGGATTTTCTTGAGCATAATTTACCTGGTCTGGTGGGATTCCGGCTAGCAATGGGCATTCGGGTGCATTATGAGTGGTGCTTCCGCATAACTCGCAATTTGGAGTTACTGCAGCGACAGTTGCAGTGGGGTTAACGGTCAGACTATCAATCTTCTGTGCTAGAGCATCTACTTTAGCGTTGAACTTTTCAAGGTTGCTGATCTCGTACATCCCACCTTTCGCTGTGGTTTTCTCTGTTGGAGTGCGTTCACCTCCCCATTGGCAATGATTTTGTGACATGTTTTCGATTAATTGATAGGCTTCATCGTATGGCTTATCCATAAGTGCACCGCCCGCGGCAGCGTCTATTGTCAATCTCGTATTGTATAGAAGCCCATTATAGAAAGTATGGATTGTCACCCAGTCTTCTAGACCGTGGTGAGGACATGTTCTCATCATATCCTTGAATCGTTCCCATGCTTCGTAAAGAGATTCAGTATCTTTCTGTCGAAATCCGTTGATTTGAGCTCTAAGCATAGCAGTTTTGCTTGGCAGAAAATATCTCGCTAAGAAGACGTTCTTCAATTGCTCCCACGTCGTAACGGAGTTGGATGGTAACGATTGTAACCATGTCCACGCTCTGTCTCTAAGAGAGAATGGGAAAAGACGAAGTCTTATCGCGTCTGGAGTTACTCCATTTGCTTTCACCGTGTCTGCGTATTGTACAAACTTCGTTAGATGTTCGTTCGGATCCTCAGTTGCGTTTCCTGAGAATTGGTTTTGTTGTACAGCTGACAACAATGATGGTTTCAGCTCAAAATCATTTCGGGTAATAGCTGGGGCAGCAATGCTACTTCTAGGCTCCATCTGAGAGGGTGTAGCGTATGCCTTCAGCGGTTTGTTTGGAGGTCCTTCAGCCATCGTTGGTTCTTCTTCGGATTTGGGAATGGGAGTGAGAGGTTCGGGTATGTTATGTTTGAGTTGTTTTAGTTGGTACTCAATGATTCGACTTCTTAAATGTAAGAAGCGCTCTAGTTCTGCAAAAAATGGTTTTACGATATCGCCTTGCGGGCGATTACTTGGCATACAATCGACAGAACTAGTAAAGGAAAAATGAAAATTGTTAAACTAGTCTATACGGTGTAACAGAAGGTTACACTATTGACTAAACGGGTCCCCGGCAACGGCGCCAAAAACTTGATCGCGACTTTCTATGTCTAATACAACCTAACTGCAAGTGCACAGTCTATCGCGTAGTAATAATAGATATCGATCCCACAGGGAGTCGTAATCAAACTAGTGTTCTCGGGAGTTACTATGTTTAGCTAGGTAGAATATGTTTAAGGGAATAAGATTGTCACTAAAAGGGAACTAAGAATGCTACTTAGATTATAAATGATTGAATCGATATGCAGTAATTGTGTTCTTCAGGGATTTGACAAGTTACCGGTGTATGAAATAATTTTCGAAGTTTATTTAAGCAGAAAATGGTGATTTGAAGACTCTCGCCTCACGATGGTTATTGACGCTAATCATAATTCTAAGGGCCAAACGTACACTTTCGTATCCCATTCGGGGTTAAAATTATTTTTTGGAAATCTCTAAGTTCTAATTCATTTTAAAGTGCTTTCGCTGTTATTAAAATGAATGACTAGTGTTTACTATCTGACCTTACCGCAGCTTTCGCTTGTTGGTTCGTATCTTAATTAATTTCCCACTTTCGTGGCAAAACTACTTTTAAATAAGTTCTCGCTTTCGCGACGAAGTTTATTCAGTAAATTAATTTTAAACACTCAGACCATAAATTACTTTTGAAAAGAAAGTTTTTCAACCAGTTGTTATCAAATCCCATTCGAATTATTACCACATATCGATTACTCGAGTTTAGCTAGACATGGATTTGGGAAAGATAAAACATAAATAAAAACAATAAATAATAATTTGCATTATAATAAAACTGGAAATACGATTGAAATGAGAAACCTGTAAATATTCCAATTGGCCTTTGGGCAGATCCTCCACAGATGTTGGCAGGATTCTGGTCTCTATGCCAATTTGATCGTACAATGAAAGTAGAAATTACAGAAGAATGAAATGGAGTGCAGAAAAATAGAGAAACAAATAAGAATATTAAAACTGGAAAGGTATGCTCTGGAAATAAATTTGGCAGCACTTCGTTGTATGAATGCGGCCCTCTTTCTGAGGTCCCCTTCTTCCCCTTTTATAGAAGTGGAATTCTAACGATTATCCTTGAAGATGGTGGACTTTGAGGCAGATAAATCAGGGAGTAGTGGTCCACTATGTGGGAATTGGAACTGCTTCTGTTACGTGTGTCGCTATTGCGAAAATCGGCGCCGGCTTAACAGAAGAGTCGCCACCGTGCGTTATTTATCCCAACGAAGGGAAAGGAAACGCTCGAGGTAAACCTACCGCAAAACGGGAAAGGAATGGTCGTCGCAACCAAAACCTGGATTCGGGAGTCGGTTACGTAAGGGGAAGGTATTAGCACCCCTCACGTCCGTCGTACTCGACGGGATCCACGCTTGTTTTCGGGTATGGATTGTTATTCTATCTATTCTACAGGTCAGGGGTTAAAAGAAAATAAAATGACTCGGCAAAGTATCGCACTTTATGCCTACGTATTCTCGTCTGGAACGAGAAATCAGAGTCAACGTAGTTCGCCTACCTACGGGAAAGGAGGGGAAGGTTGCTCGCTAGGATATCGCATCCTATGCCTACGTACTTTCACACGGCATGAAAGATCAGAGCAAACGTAGTTCGGGCCACGTACGACACAAGTCTGTTCTGATTGTTTTTATTCCTTCTGAAAAAGGGTTTTTCTGATTAATAGTCCAAGCGGACAAAAATGACGTTTTGATGAGTTCACATTCTTTTACGGAAGAAGTGGCTTTTATTGTGTTTGAAATATTTATTGTGTTTTTCTGTTTGTTTTGAGAAAGAAGAGACAGAACTCTAACCTACGGTTGCGAAGGGAATCAAACTAACCTAATGTTATCATGCATGGGTTAAGACCTAGTGTCTATCATGCTCCTCTCTTGCACAGAGAGAAACAGAGATCCTAAGGGATAAACAGAAACAGAAACAATAGCATATATACAATAAAGCAGTAAAATGCATGGATGCAACAATACAAGCGAGGCAAGGGAGTCCCACTCAACCTCGAACCTGGAAAACAATAGGCAAAAGTGAACAGAATTCACTTTCAACCTGACAGGGTAAACAGCAAACAATACAGTCAGGGAAAACCAAACAGTACATCAGAAATCAAAAACAGCAAAAGATAAACAGCCACAGCAGCTCTGCATCAACATTTGCCTTCAAGTCATCTCCAAACAGCTACAAGCTTCAAGCAAGCCTCAATCTCCATCTCCACAGCCTCCAAGCAGGGTCTTGATTATCAGTTTTCCCTCTGCAATGGCTTTTCTTCAAGTCTCAATCTCCAAGATGCATATCAGTCAACAAGATGAAATAAATGTTAAACAGTCAAATGCCTACCAAGGGTGGCTCATTAACTGTTAACATTATACAGACAATTTTCCCTCAAAAGTTCTATCTTTCAAATACATTCACTGATCCTTCCAAAGGAAGGAGGTGGATATTTGAAAGAGACTTTGAATCATAGAGAAAGAATGGAGGCAGACAAGACCTTCCATATTTGTGAATCAAGTTCTCTACTCTAGAGCTCTGCCTAGCTCCTAAATCCTATACTCCTCAACAGCTGCCAGCAAAGGATACTCCTCATCAACTCTGGAAGTTGGTCTTCATTCTCTTTGATCTCCAATGGCCTTCATCATCACAGGTCTTCAGCTCTCCCAATCCCCAAGCAAACCCAATACCCCACACAGACAAATGAAATAACCCTAGAGAGGGCACACCACACAGTCAAACAAATACAGACAGTATACTGATAGTAATAGTTGAATAGGGGAAACCTAGTAATTTCTAAGGGATCTAATAACTACCCATAATCCCTATAGTCCCATACCCCAAAGATGCAAACTACAATTCCTAAAAGAATGATTCATCACCTCTATGTTGTCTCCTAAACCCTAGTTTTGATCATGTTATTCACACCTAAACAAATCACCTAAAAATTAGTCCTAAAATCATGAATTAAATTGTATATACAAGATAAAGGTCTAAGCTAATCAACCTAAAAAGAATGGATCAAAAATATTAAAGCATCTAACCAAACCAAAATTAACAAATTCATGCATTAAACTAAACATTATTTAATCCTATTTAAAAGAAAAATATGCTAAAAATATTAAAATAAAATGAAATGCCAAATTTTTTATGTGATAATTTTCTTAACAAAATTATGAACAATATGCAAAAACAACCAATCAAAAACAAGCATTTTCCAATTTTTTATGAATTTTTAAAGAATTAAAGAAAATAAAAGAAAATAATGAGTTAATTGAGCTGAGGGGGTGCAGCAAGTAATCAAACCAATTGAAATAAAAGAATGGGCCCAGACTGGGGGGCGCGCCTAGCAATGCGCGTCTGGGCCCAATGACTCAGAAAACATAACAAAAAACTAAAAAAAACTGGAAACGGTGCCAATAGCAATAAAACTAGTTGAATTGGGATTGGGCTTGGAAAACAGGGGTACGAATAGCAAGGGAAATCTGAGCCCATTCTGAAATAATAAATGAAACGACGCGTTTTGGCTGAGTAATCTCCCTCCAACTTTCATTTTAAATCCTGGCCATCAGATTAGGAACCAAGTCAAGGTCAAAATCATGATCGTGTGGCCTAAAGTTCATCTTCAACCTTGAAACCCTAGGGTTTCAGAAAATCTCATCACCATGCACAATCCTTCCACCATTCTGTTCTCCCTCAATTCTCCATGAATTCACACGATGTAAAAACCAAAAACACTCCATTCTCTTCCCTCTACACAGCCATGGCCATAGTTCTTTCTAAAACTCAACCAACAATTGAACCCGATAGGTAGAAGGTAGTGACTCCACCATTATGCACTGTCATCAACCATACCAAACCTTGCTAATCTTTACCCTAGCATGATCTACATCTTTCACTGATCATTTTAAGTTATATGATGAAGATTATCTTGCAATATTCTAGCTGATATAAACCCTAACAGATTATGCACTCCAATGGCAAACCTCATGAAACTTCCTCAAACTTTGTGAAATCCATCCTCTAACCTATCTTAACAGTTCTAACCTAACAAATCTCTATGATTCTAACTAAAACAAGCAAATCGAATGAGAAACCAACCTGGTGTAAATGATGAAAACAGGTGCTAAATCCTTCTGATCCAATGCTTTCAATGCTCTGAACTTGATCAGTGAGCTTGATTATGAGTTCTGTATGCAAAAATTCTGGCTCAAACCTCTTGGATCTTGCAATTGAAACTTTCTTGCACCTTGTATGATGAAGTTGTATGGCACGAGTTCTCTTCAATTCAACCAAGTTCTTGTGTGAATTGTGATCTATGAATGATGTTGATGATGATCAGATCAAGAAAAATGGAAATTGAGAGAGTTTGAGATGCTTTTGCAAACTGGAAGATTGGAGTGTAACTTGGTATTATAAGCACAATGAATCACCAACCATGGCATGAAGCTATTCAATTGAATATATAGATGGCAATAGAAAGTCCTAGAACCTTGGAGAAACTTCCCATGCACACTTTCCCTTGGATTTGGATTATGTAACTTCCTTTGTAAGTAACCAAGCATAACTTCTAAATCTTGAACCAAACTCAAAAATCCACTTTTGCCAATGTTCTCAAAACATTTTTTCCAATCAAAATGACCTATAATTTCACCCCATTTGGCCAAATTATGAAAAATCTCAAATTTAGGTCATTTTTTATTCATTAAATCCACCAATTTTGAAACCTTGAGCTATGAGCCTTTCCAATCTTTCATGGTCACTTTTCTAGACTCAAAATGTCATTTAGAGCAAGTTTGATGTTGTAAAGTTTTCCATTTGAAGCTTCCTTGTATGAGTTTTGGGCATAGGCTTGAAATGACCTGTAATTCTCAGATGACCAAAATACCATTTGCTTGCCAAGACCATAAGTAGAGTTCCACAAATCATATGAAGGCATACCATACCATTCTAGAAATCTAAGACAATGAGGAACAACTCTTATGTTTACCTGAAATTCATTTGAAATCTCCTTGAGGGGTAAAAGTTGCTTGGAAGACAAGTAACTTTCACAGACAAAATTTTAGATACCCCAGATGACCTGTAACTTGAGTTCTATAAATCTCCTTAATGTATTCCACCACTCAAAAAAAAGGTCTTGAGATCCTCTACAAGTTTCATGTTTACCAAGGATCCATTTGAAGCTTGCATTTTGACTTATCTTGCTTGGAAGTTTGACCTAAATCAGGGGATTTTACACAGAAACCCTAATTTAGAAACTCCTCTTCTCCTTGATTTCTCTTGATTTATTTTTGACACACTACCATATCCTTCTCTATATGTCAAATGATGAACCCCACATCTCTCCAATAGCCCTTTATACCTTTCAATCAAACATTTGACCTAGGGTTGACCTAGAGTTGACTCAGATGAAACCCTAGTTGATTGTCTTCAATTGCAATTCTTGTGACCATATCAATGACTTGCCTCCTTCTCCAAGTGACTTTCTAAGTCTTCCATGATGTATCCATACTCTCCATGCTTAATTCACAGCTCACAACTTCTTTGGTGATCTTCAGATACCCTCAGATAGGAGATGGGTTCACTGCTTGATCCACTGACTTCTTAGCTTTCAATTTCTTTCTGATGACTTGGATAATGCTTGAATTTGAATAATAACCTCTTGATAGGCCCATAGAGATGAGAATAGCACTTGGTCCCTTGTTGAATGACTTGATATGCTATGCTATGCAGATGATTAGACTATGTACATGACTCTATATGCAAATGCTAATGATATTGAAACATAAACCAAGTGAATTAGGTTGAGCAAATTTTAGGGTGCAACAACGTGAAATTGAAGTGGGGCGTTTTTGCCTGCATGACGGTCGTCACAAGGTGTGACGGTCGTCACCCGTGTGACGCTCGTCATGGAGCTGTGACGGTCGTCACATCAGCAAAAACAGCCTTTTGCGCTTTTCATGATGTTTTCACTCTTTTTTCGTCCATATTTCATCTGAGATTGCTTCTTTTCTTCATGTTGCCTTGTTTAGACGTGATCGTTGAATACCTGCAAAACATCAGACAAATAACAGGGAAATAACCCGAAATCGAATCGAAAACGGTTAAACTTTAGTTGAATTATGCATCAAAATATATATACGATTTCGTGTTATCACATATATTTATGCAATTATGATATGATTGGAATTCTCACCCTTCTGTTGGAATGATGCTTTTATGGCATCGTGCAGATTAGTCGCTTGGAGGCGTCTTGGAAGAGGTAGCTCTTCAGTTGTTTTGTCGGTCGCTCTGATACGTAACACGGGTAGTCGGGAGATCGTTGTTTGTCATTTGTGTATATGACTTGTGGTGGAAATTTGGATATGTCTATTATGTATAATAAATGTTATTTTGGAAAAACATTTTAGTTATAGATATTCCGCTTTTATTCTGTGACTGAAACCCTCGTTGACTGAGGAAGCTATATGTATATCTATATGTTCATATCTTACGTATGTGTTATGTATCGCTTTATGGGCAGGTGTTGTATGTTTTTGGTTTTTAGAAATGCAACGCTCTCTTTTGGCACCGCTGCTGGCCGTTTTTCTAACTCTGATATTTGTTGTTAAATGTTTTGTGTTATTTTGACATCTTTTACGTTAGTTTCGTACGGGGTAAAAATGGGGTGTTACAGAAAGCAGTATATATACAATAACACGCTACCTAACAACGGACGTACATCCGTCATTATATGTATTTCACAACCGTTGTCATATGTGTTTTTTGTAGTAGTGAGAAACGTGTTGTAACTGGTTATGTAAAGATAGATGAGTTCTTGATTTTATTTTCTAGTGATGTACAGGTAACAGTGAAATGAAGTGTTCTTCTAATCACAATTTCATTCACGGGGAAACAATAAAGTGTAGCATAGCTAAGTTTGAGATGAAAAAAGGGGTAAAGTAACAATGAGTTTTAAAGGAACTTTGGCGAAGTGCGAGCCAGACAGCCCAAATTTGTTAGTGGTATAAGGTATTCGCTAAATATGGTCTACGTGTACTTATGGCCCAAAGTATTAAATAAAGAGATTACTCATTGCACTCTTACTAATTATCTCGCACTCGGTGAAAATTCAAAAATATCTCTTTCGAAATGTTTTGAGTTTGAAATCTCTTCATTAAAATCACATCTAATTCAAGTAAAGAATATGAAAAATTACTAAGATGGCGATATTCAGACACGAAGACACCTCGGTGTGTATCGTGGACGAGTAGTTACTAGAATTGTAGCTTAGTTACGAACTAATATGCTTTATATGGAACATGAATTGATGTTATAAGACTTGGTGAATGTGAGCACCTAGTGATTGACGAGTACAACCACGTTGAGAATGATGAACTAGTCATGTATTAAAAAATAATCCCATTGTTATGGCTGTCCTAAATTACGATACTTATGAAACTTAAAGTTTGGGATATATGCAATATTGCTTCAAATCAACCAAATGAGTTAGAGTCCCATAGAAAACGTGGACCTCAAAGTAAGTTAGAGTCCATACGAGGAAAAAGATCAAAATGGGTTTGAGTCCCATAGGGAGCGACGATTCTTAAAGTGGGTTCGAGTCTCATGAGAATCCAAAATCCACAAGAAAGTTGAAGCATGATACAAAGGATCCGTGACCCGTGTCGATATTCCTAGACGTAAGGTTGGTCGGGGTAAGATGTCTTGGTACGATTTCATGTGGCTTATTGAGTTGAATGAACTCAAGTTACATGTTTCCATATAATGAGAAAATCCTCTAGACGCTTAAGTCCTTATTCTATGATCTTCTCATTTCCGCCCTCATCACACTCCTCTGTTTGGATTTGATCTTCGGATCTCAAAGGTCAGTGGTCAAAAGTCACTTTTTAGAGTTACGAGGCGCACATACATGTTCCTCACAAATTGGTTCGCTATTTGATTCGGGTATTCCCTGCTATTTATACTAATCTAAAATATGGAAGTTTAACATAAAAATAACTCACTGCGACTGTCGCTACTGCGAAAATCGGCGCCAGCTGAACAGAAGAGTCGCCACCGTGCGTTATTTATCCCAACAGAGGGAAAGGAAACGCTCGAAGTAAACCTACCGCAAAGACGGGAAAGGAATGGTCATCGCAACCAAATCCTGGATTCGGGAGTCGGTTACACAAGGGGAAGGTATTAGCACCCCTCACGTCCGTCGTACTCGACGGGATCCACGCTTGTTTTCTAGTACGGATTGTTATTCTACCTACTCTACAGGTTAAGGGTTAAAAGAAAATAAAATGACTCGGCAAAGTATCGCACTTTATGCCTACGTATTCCCGTCTGGAACGAGAAATCAGAGTCAACGTAGTTCGCCTACCTACTGGAAAGGAGGGGAAGGTTGCTCGCTAGGATATCGCATCCTATGCCTACGTACTTTCATACAGCATGAAAGATCAGAGCAGACGTAGTTCGGGCTACGGAAGACACAGATTTGTTTTGATTGTTTTTATCCTTCTGAAAAAGGTTTTCTCCTGATTATGGGTCCAAGCGGACAAAAATGACGTTTTTGATTGGTTTACAGTCTTTTACGCAAGAACTGTTTTTTATTGATGTTTAACCTTTTATTTTGTTTTTGATTGTTTTGAGAAAGAAGAGACATAACTCTAAAACCTATGGTTAAAATGGGAATCAAAACTATCCTAATGTTGTCATGCATGGATGAGAGCCTAATGGCTGTCATATTTCTCTCTTGCGCAGAGAGAAACAGAGATCCTAAGGGATAAACGAAAAAGAAACAGCATATATACAGTAAAGCGGTAAAATGCATGAATGCAGCAGTACAAGCGAGACAATGGAGTCCCACTCAACCTCGAACCTAGAAAACAATGGGCAAAGTGAAACAACTTCACCTTAACCCTATGGGAAAATTAACAAACAATACAACAAAGAAAATAAAACCCTACAACCAGCCCTGACAGCACCCCAGCTCCAGTTGAACTTCCAAAATCAAACTTCAATGGTACCCCAAGCTACAACAAGCTTCTATCTCCAAGAAATCACTCAGCTCAAGCAAGCACAGAACCTTAACCAGTTGATAGCATCAGACAGCAGATAGCTCCAGACAGCAGTAAACCCTAGCTTTAACAGTTGCACAACTTTGACATGAATAATCTTCATCTTTGTCAATCTTTGATCTTCATCCCTATCTTCAATGGCTTCTTTCTTCAAGGCAAGCTCTCCAGCAAAGAATTGATTTTTCAGGATAAATTGAATGTCAAACAGTTCATTGACAACCAAAGGAAGCCTATCAACAGTTGACATTGCAACAGACTGTTTTCCTCAAAGTTCTACCTCTAAGGTAAGGCCATTTATCCCTCCTAAGGAGAGAGGTGAATACCGTAGAGGGACTCTATGTCATAGAGAGGAATGGAAGCACATGAAGCTATCCATGTTTATGAAAGAATTTGGTTTATTCTAAGGCTCTGCCTATTTTTTCCTATTTCTCCTAAGTCTTCAATCAGCATCTTCAATCCAAGCAATCTTCATGCATCAACCTTGATCTTTGTATTAAATCTTCTCCTTTGATTCTTCATGCTTCCACAAGCTCAAACCAAGCCCATACCCCAAAATAAAAACCCAGAACCCAAACAGACAAACATAAACCCCAAGTGGGAACACCAAACAAACACTTTATTTGCAAAATATACTGAAAATAGAAAAATAGCATTTAAAATCCTAAGATTTATTCTAAGGGGATTTCTATATCTACCCTACATACCCTATATGTCTCATAACCTAATTCGTTCTAAAAACCCCAAAATAAAATGTTAGAATGCACCTATGTTGAGTTTGAACCCTAATTATACTAACCTAATGTTCTCTAATCAAAACTAATCAAGATTAATCCACAAAAATGTGGAATAAATCCAGGGGATACCTAATGCTCTAATCTAGCTAGTACAAAATGAACGGGATCAAACTATGAATTTAAATTGCTAAACAAAATTCATCAAAATGTATGTACAAACAAAATGAAAATAAAAACAATTAAAATGTGCAAATTCAACATAAATGGAAAAATGCCTAAAATGATATTTTTATTTTCTTACAATTTTCTTGAAACAATCATTAAAATGTAGCAAAAATCCCCATGTCAAAATGATGATTTATGGATTTTTTATGAATTTTATAGTAAACTATTTAAATGATATGAAAAAGAAATTCAATTAAAAAAAAGAAAACAAAGGTGGGCGCCAATAGCAGTTTTATACTCTTCAGAATACAACTGGGCCCAGGAGGGGGGTGCGCTCAGCAATGCGCTGGGCCCAGTAGCCAACTCAGAAAAACAACAAAAAGTCATAACCCAGGGGGGGCGCAAAAAGCAGCGAATTTGCCTTGGTTATCCAAACTGGGCTTCCAATGGGGGTGCAGCTAGTGATTCCTACAAGGCCCATATTTGTTTCAGAAAACAAAAAAACAAGGGAGGGGCGCAGATAGCATCCAGTTCGCTTGTTTACTCGTTTGGGCTTCCCATGGGGGGGTGTAAGCAGCAACAAGGTTAGGCCCAAACGAAAATTCCAAAGGGGAGGGGGTGTCATGAGTAACCTGTGGAGATTATGATTCAGCAACTGGTAATTGGGCCTAATGCCCGAGCCCAGTTCAATCTTCAGCCTCGGCAAAACCCTAACATTTCTCTAACATTCATTCAACTACCGATACTGTTCATCTCCCCCAAAACAAACCCTAACGGCGCTATGCATTTCTCCAAACCAACCTATCTGAAACCTTCAACCAAACCCTCTCCATCTCTCAACCTAAACCTAAAACAACCCTAAATTCCTCTCTAATCAGCACACTCTACATGCATCCCAACTTGCAACAACAAACGACGATTCGAAGGAAAAAACGTACCTGATGAAGTGTGAAAATTGGAGACTCGTCTGAATGAGATCTTGGTGACGATGGAGTTCTTCCGATGAACACCTGCATGTGACGATCTGGAGCGGCTTGAAGATTCCCAGGCCGTTTAATGATGAACACAAACTTGGTGGACAGAGATCCTATGGAGTTCTGGGCAAACCGAGCGTCGTTGAAGATCTTGAACGGAAGCTGATGAAGCAAACGGTGGAGATCTTGAAACTCCAGATGAGCACCTTTGAAGATCCTACATGAATGTCCGTTAAAGATCTTGACTGTTTAATGAAAATTGCTTGAAGATCGTTGAGGAAATCTGGAGATTGGACGAAGATCTGATGATCTTGATGGAGAACGAGCGATGAATTCGTGAAGGTTCACGGAGAAATTGATTAGGCGCGATGAATGTCACCGTAGATTTCCGGAGATGATATTGAATGTTCTTGAACGTTCTTGGTGAGAGTTGAAGGTTTCTGAATATTCTGGGAACATTGATGAACAACTGATGAATTTTCCGGTGAGAAGTGATGATGATCGTTCGGAGGTGTTGGCGAGGAAGATGAAGTTGGAAGGGTTTTCTGGAAAAATTCAGAGAATTTGCAGTTTCCGGTGGGGTACCGGTCTCCGGCGGCTGTTAGGGTTGTTAGTTGCGGTGGCCGGCGGTCACTGCATGTCGGCCGGTGAGAGTTACCGGTGAGGTGTAGTAGTGGGACAGGTGGCGAGAGGGAGTGGTGAGGGCGAGCCACGTGTAGGGAGTGAGGTCTGAGAGTGGACAAGTGTGAGGTGAGAGAGAGTGAGGTGGCAAGCATGCAGAGTGAGAGAGAGTGAGGTGGAAGAGGAGGGAATGTACGCGTGGCGAAGCCTTTTATTTGACATGTGGCGTGGACCTTGACTTGGACTCTGACTTCTGGGCTTGGATAATTGCTGATTGGGCCCAATTTAGACTTAATTCTGATTAAACTGAAAATTAAGACCTAATTAACTAAACTAAATGACAATTAAACCTAATTATACTATAAAACGAAAATTAACAAAATAAGATCTGATAAACCTAATTAACCTATTATTAATCCTGATTAATATCTAAAAACGAAAATACAAAATAAAATCCTAATTAATATCTAAAAAATCTAAAAAGCTATTATTTAATCTAAAAAAATCCTTTTTTAAAATCCTAATTAATTCTAAAAAATAAAAAATCTAAAAAACTTTTAATCTTTATTTTTCTTTTAAAATCTATTCTTTTTTTTAAAAAAAATTTATTTATCTATTAAAACTAATAAAAGAAAATCAATATCTAAAATTTATTAAAAACTATAATATCTAAAAATTCTGTAAAAATCTATTAATTTCTAAAAAATGAAAAGAAAATTTATTTAAACTCTAAAAATATTAAAAAGCCCTATTAAATCCAGAAAAAACCATTAAATGCCCCTAAAAATCCAGAAAAATGACAGAAAAATCCTAAAAATGCCAGGAAGCCGATTAAACCGAGTAAAGCACAAATACGCAACCATAGCGAAACCCGGGCACCGAGATGGCCTGAAAACACAAGAGACGAGCACCAATTCTCAACAGACTTTTATTTCGACCGGCTTGTACTGCCTGAAACGCCAGGGGCTATAATCCCGATAAAAAGCAATCTGACTGAGGAAAATGCCATGTATGCAATATGCGAATGCGAATGCAAAATGCGTCGAAATATAAACCAGATGTGGGAACCGGTTGGTCAAATTTTAGGGTGCAACAGCGACAATTATACTTCTGAGCATGTAGAGACGTGTCCAGACACTTGGGAGTTATCTCCCTTGAAGTGCCTCCACTTTGTCGGACCTGGTAACCACTAGTAATCTGTTATCCCAAGTTCGCAACTTATCCAGGCAACCACTGCCTAATCACAATTGATTAAAAAACTAGTTGACACTTCCTCTAACTGAGATTTATGAAATATTCTATGTTAAACAAAAAAGCCAATAAAAAATGGTCTAACTGCCTTGGAATTAACGGGCACAAATGTTGGTCTTTTTCGGAGGTATTTGGTGTATTTGGTGAGCTGCAATATGATGTGGTTCATGCTAAATTTTGGACTCATAATGGCCATTTTGCTTCCTTAATCTATGTAAAAGACTGCGATTATGTGAGTCCTATTAAGGACTCTAAGAGAGGAATGTTTTAAAGGAAGATAATGACATTACAAATGCTAAAACGCCCATCTCTTATCTTGTTGTACACTACCGCTAGCCGATGAATTATATCTCGAAACTTAGTGATGCTAAAGTATTATATTATCTTATAAAAATTTTATAATGTGTTTTTAAATGAAATATATGTCTAAATTGTATAAAATAATACTCGAATATTTAAACATATGAGAAACTAATAGAACACAAGAGTGTTGATTATATTAATATATAATATTTAAAAGATCAAGATTGAATAGAATAGAGATAAAATTTAGTGAGGTGAGAAAAATTAATGTGTTATTTTAAAGTAGGACAATATAAGTATTAATATAATTTATAGCTATGCGGACCTAATAGGCTACCCACGGCCATATAGGCTAGCCCTAATAGGTAGTGGGCTCTAATTTAAGGCCCAAGCCACATGATTTTTCGGGCCGGGTGGGTCGGGCCATATGGGCTAACCCATTTTAACTACTCTACTTTCAGGTGTCAATTTCATTTTAGACTATTCCCCTCAACTTGTGTTCTGCATAGACGCTCTTACACAATATTCGCCGAAAATGATTACTTTGAAAGAAAGAATAGAAAGAGAAGTTGATTGTTTAAGTAAACAATTTCTCCACAACTTATTAGTTACACAGTTTCAAGACCAAAACAAATGTGACAAATTTTTGAACTATAAAATAGATACATTTAAAAAAAAAATTGCAACTGTGTTGAGAAGCCAACTTATGTATCTATAAAGATTGAATGTATACAAATATATGTTTATCTCTTAACACATCAATAAGATTCATGATGAACCATAAGAGACTACAACATTAAGCACTCAAAGTTTGCCAAACATAACCTTGTATTTAAATTCCAGCAACATTTAAATTTAAAAACAATTCAATCCATCAATTAAAATTATTCAATTGTACTAAACATAGGTGAAAATGTACTTCTTCTTTTGTTTCTTGCCACTAAGACTGAGAGAAACTTTTTTTTTGGGCTTTGCTCTTAAACCACCTCTAACTCCTCTAACATATCTTCTAGAAAGTTCTGCAGCATTTGGATCAACAACAACTTCTTCTACAGCTTGTGCCTCAACAACAACTTCTGCATGTTGTGACTCAACAACAACTTCTGCTGCAGGTTGTAGCTCAACAACAAACTCATAATCCACTCGCCCTTCCGCAAAATTAAGCAGATCCACGGTCTCTTGGCTAGCATCAATTTTTAGAATGTAACATGATCATTTGTAAGAAAAAATACATTATATGAACTTTAATCAAAGAAATCACAGTAGGTATGATT
The DNA here is from genome assembly GCA_963859935.3 of Lathyrus sativus. Lineage (NCBI taxonomy): Eukaryota > Viridiplantae > Streptophyta > Magnoliopsida > Fabales > Fabaceae > Lathyrus > Lathyrus sativus. The sequence goes on along the minus strand of OZ012741.1, from coordinate 384,166,934 downwards.
GCATATAGTTAACATGGATCAAAATAATCATATGCCTTCCTCTTAACAATTTACAGTCCATCGTGAGACTTATACGTAGAAGATCAAGTGACTTTCTATCATGATCCCAGTTTTAATATGACAGAACGCATGTGTTCTATAAACAAAAATGGAAATAACAAAAAACTGGCCCTACTGTCTTATAAGTGGAGGAACCATGCTAGAACGCATGTGTTCTATAAACCAAAATGGAAATAACAAAACAATGACCCTACGGTAGTGGAGGAACCGTGCTAGAACGCATGTGTTCTATAAACCCAAATGGAAATAACAAAACACTGACCCTACTGTCTTATATGTGGATGAACCAGAGGGCTCGTCATCCCAGTTTTATTATGCCAATTCACTTGTCGACTTTCTATCATGTAAATAGTAAGTTGCATAACAAAGTGCAGATTAGTCAAGCAAAGGTTATTCAAGTGCAGTGGAGGCCTCCTAGTAGGGATTGCTTATGTTCTATGTTATCAATCTCGGATAGCGGTACGACATGGCCATCTCTAAAAGTGGAACGGAACGGGAACGGGAAGCAAAACGGCCGACATTTAAGTGACGCGGATACTAATATAGTTAATATTAATAAACACATGATTATCAAAAACTAAAATAAATTGATCAAAATTCATGAAGTATTCATATTTAGAAATAAAAGTCCAAAGTTTTGAGCGAAACATATTCGCAAATGCCAATAAAATTCAATAAAATAACCTTAGTATTCTAAAAAATGTAAGGGTAATATCATTTACGACTGACGCGGCTGGAGCGGCCACTTTGACGCGGTGTCATTATGAATCCAAACCCATTATTGCCCTCGTTCCAGTCGAGTCACCCATATGTAACGGAACAGCACTGCCTGACGCGGTTTTCTTGATTTTGTTGTTCAGTTCTGAGATAACGGCCGGAACGGCCGAGTTTAACAACAGAGCTTATGTTTAAACACTGATGGTGCTGTTCAGAATAACAATTCAGCTGGCTGGGGGGGCTATTCAGAGATAGCTATGGTAACTGGAAGGGAGGCTTTAGCAAGAACATTGGTTCTTGCAATAGCTATAAAGCTGAACTCTGGGGTGTGATTACAGGTTTGAATCTGGCTGTGAAAAAGGGTTTCAGAAATCTTGTCCAAATTGATAACAAATCTGTTGTGGATTGGATTCAAAAGAAGACAGTTCCATTTTCAAAATATATATTTCAATTCAAAATAAGAAAACACAGACCCACTCTATCTATATGATTCAAAGTTCAAATAAGAAAACATAGACTATTGGGTATAAATAGCAGAGAGCAAATTTGTTTTACTTGTTCTCTCCAAACGGGGAGCGCCTGGATTCGCTTGGTGATATTCCAAGTCGGCTTGGTCCTGAAATTGTTGGTCCTGATCTATGATAGCTTGAACCAGGCTCACTTGGAGTTGTTGGTCTTCTGCTTCTGCTTGAACCTTCTGCAGAAGTGTTAGGACCATCACCACTTTCTGATGGAATTCCTATCAACTTGGACCGCAAATTCAATTCTGGCATTTGATAGTTAAACAGACATTCGCAGCGGTTCCAAAGAATGATCTCCTTTTTGTAATCTTCGAAATAATTATGGCCAAATGGCCCCAGATTCGCCTTGATTTTTATTTGGTACTCCAGGAAATCAAAGCAATTCACAAAATCTGCAGCATTCAACCCGAATTGTTTTACAACAAGATGTGGTTTATGATGAACCACAAGGTTGTTGCAAAAAATCGGGCTGACCTTGCTTGCTAACAAAGCATTCGACTTTAGCTCAGTTGGCAATTTTTCAGCATCATATGGAAAGAATCGGATGTCCTGTCATAAAAAAAATTGAAAAGGATGAGTACACAAGAGAAAGTCTAAATGAGTTTCAAAGAGTTGATAGAACACAAAGATATCCTTAAAGATCTTACCCCTTCGGTGAGATTGGCCAAAACATTATCCACCGAGTCATAGGACTTTCTATGGTTATGGGACATTTTATTGATGCTATTGATGAACCAAAAAATCGGGCAAGGGAAGTCATCTTGCTTTAGTGGCTTAACTCCTATAGCATGCCAAAGTTTTGGAATTCTAATAAAAAAAAAGTCTGCAGAACAATAAAAATGTGCATTTAAAAAAGTATTTTAAAAAAATAAGTCGAGTAAATAGTTCAAAATAATACTTACCAAAACCACCCAGAAATTTCCTTCCAAATGCTTTTTCGTCTTAATTCTAAATTTTTTTATTCCTGATAAGAGGAAAGAAAGGATTGCAGCTCCCCATGCATAATTGGAAACAGAATCTACATCCTCCAAAAGTGAAACATATGCCCGAGGGATTGAATTGCCATCGAACGATGGCATAACAAACGCTCGAAGAATAATCATTAAAATAGCAACCTTCCGCTGCTTCGAAGAGAAGTTAGTTTTGCATGCGACCTCTTGGTAAAAATGCATGTTCCTCTTTTTATCATGGGGAACCTCCGGGTATACGCGCTTGAATGCTTCGTCACTTGGACAGTGTTCAATTAAAACAGGTTTCCCATCGATAGGCAAATGGCAGATAAATAGAACATCTTGTAAGGTTATCCCTAACCTTTGGTCATTTATCAAAAATGTCGAAGAATTTGCCTCAAAGTATCTCAATAACTTTTCGACAACCGGCTTTAAAATATTAGCTTCCTATACAAAAAGAAATTGATAGAGGCCTCCTTCGGCACGGAGTTCCTCTCTAAAATTATCATCTAAGGATTTGCGTAGCGTGGACAACGTCTCAAGATGCCCACCCATTACACCACTACTAATTGCTGGAAATCCTGCTTCTTCCATACTGTTTCATAAATAATAAATAATCACTAAAAGAAAATGTTCACTAATGCTATAATCCAAATCTGTAGTTTCTGTCAACCCAACCACTCAGGAAAAGAAAAAGAAAAAAAAACATTTAGAGTGGATTTGACTCTTCTGCACAATTCATTTACAAGGTAAAGTAAACAATCTCAAATCATTAATGAACATTATGCAATTCTACAAAACATATCAACCGTTCAGGAAAGCGTCCCTTTGCTCAGAGGGAAAAATGATCATAGTCAAAGCAAATATTAGGACTGAAGTTCCCCAAACACGGATTCCCCCACAGTTGCGAATAGGAAAATCTATGCATTCAGACAATCTGTGTACCAATCATTGTTGGATTCAGATTAAACAATTCGCAGAATATAAAGAAAACTTAGGTGTAGAAGTACCACCACGATCTACACGAGAAAACTCATAAATTCCCTCACTCAATAGCTTGCCAATCACTCTCGCAGTGCAGACTCATAAATTCCCTCACTCAATAGCTTGCCAATCACTCTCGCAGTGCAGACTCATAAATTCCCTCACTCATAGCACTCTCAGAACACTCTTGCTAATCAAACCAGTATTTAAAAAAAACCTAAATCAATGAAATCAAAACAATAATGAAAGTACCTTTGTTGAGTCTTTGTTCAAGTTTTTTGAGGACTCTTCCAAAGTCGTGCAAGTTTTTGGAGAAAAGCTAAATCAATGAAATCAAATACGAGAGAGTCTTCCAAAGTCGTGCAAAAACGAGAGAAAATCTAGGATGAGGAGAAAGAAAATGTCGTTCAAAGTCCCCCCTTACCTTGATCTTAGTTGAAATCTTTAACCTTTTACCTTCAACTCTTTTCCTCTTTTTTCTGACTTTTACGATTCTTCTCTCTATCCCTCTATTCTCTTATCTTTAACCTACTAAAACCAGTAATATTAATAATTCTAATAATATTAATAATTATTTATTATATTTATATAATTTAAGAATTATAATTTAAGAATTATAATTTAAGAATTATATGATTTATCAATTTTTTATGACCAAATAAAAATAAATAAGAAATCAAAATTAAAATTACATATAATTTTCTCAAATTTAAAATAAAGCATAACTATATCTATTTAACATTAATTTTTTGATCAAAATATTTAATTTAACATATAATTTTATTTATTAGAAAAATATTTATAACCAAATATGATATATGTATTCAATAACCAATCTCAAAATGTATTGAATGATTTTTATCAATCATTACAAAAATTGATGAGTAATAAAAATGAAAAAAAAAAAAAAAAAGACTCCAAAACTTATGACAGCTGAGATCGAATTGATGCTTAGTGTAATACCCCAAAATTTAACCTCTTTATTTGAGGGCTTTTCTAACTCTTACATCATATGCATTTCATAGAAAAGCAACATAAGCATTGGCATTGTTACATATGTTCATGTGTAACACATTCATTTCTACATATGTTTATGTGTAGAACACTCATCATAATGCATTCATAAGCAAGTGAACATAGATGGTCATCTATGAAGCTATTCAAAGGCAATTTCAAGAGCTATGAATCAAGATATGAAGTCACAAGAGACCCACACACTGTTATGAAGCTCTTCATGTGGTTCACAAGCTCAGTTGATGGTAATCAACTCATCTTTGAAGACAATCAACTCTCTCCTAGAAGAAAGGGCCAAACTAGGGTTTGAGATTGAAGCTGAGAATTGAAGGGTTCTTGGTCAAGACTTGTTCTCATGGTTTCATACACTCCCTCAAGTGTCTAAATATGGAAGATTTCATCTTGATTGGTTTCAGAAGAAGATCAATTGGTTAATTGATTGAAAATCAAGGAGAAAGGGCCAAAATTAGGGTTTTGGATAAAACACCTGAGGAAGTCAAGATTTGGTCAAAGCTTGATTTCATTATCTTCTACATGTTCCCAAGTGTTTGAGGTTCAATTGTCATGAAGAAATTCTTTTCAGAGGTAGATCAATTGGTCAATTGATTGAGAATCAAGAGGATTGGGGTAAAACTGGAAAGTCAGTGAAAAAGTCAACCCCTGACTTTTTAAGGGAAAAATCATAAAATTCAAGTGGGACTTGCCCTAGGGTAAGAACTTGGTCAAGGAATCCCAAAAGAATCAAAGAAAATGAGAGGAATCGAAAACTTTCCCTTTTTGGATAATTAGGGTTACTAAATATAGTAAGTTTTTGTCAATTTTGACCTCACTTTGAAGGGCCACAACTCTCTAGCCACGTGAAGTTTGAGAGCGATTCTTTTTGCAGTGGATAGAGGACCTCAATACCTTTTCAAGGATATCTCATTTGCATCTAAACTCAAGAATGAGCATTTTATGATCAATCAAAGTTGGTTAAATTGTGCTAAAAAGACTTAGAAAATTTCTAAGTGTTTTTCAGTTGAGATGCATCATGTTCATGATCATTTTTCTCCCATTTAGAGGTCTCTAATGGGAAAATTTCCAACTACAAAGTTGTAGAGGGTGGAAAATCCTTCCAAAGTCATGTTGATGACTTCCTCCAATTCTCAAAGATGAGAGAGATTCGTGGCCAAGAAGTTGAGTTTTCAAGCTGAAATTATAGGTCATTCTCAACATGTAAATGTTGCAGAATTTTTTATCAAAGTTCAGCTCATTTTTTCATGGATTTAGAGGTCTCTAACTTGATGTTGGTCAACATCAAACTTGTTCACAATCACCTCAGCTTTCCAAAGAGCTCAACCTTAGGTCTTGTAGTTGCTTGTAGAGCAAGTTATTGCTTGTTAAAGTGAGGGGTTCAGTTGAATTCGACCAGTTTGGTACAGCAGCTCACATGTGCATTTGTGCAATCAATTGGTGTTCTCTTTTGGTTAAAAGAACAAACACATCAAGGCAACATGGCAGCTCATGTTTACAAGCCATTTTCAAGCCTTGATTCATTTGCTTCATTTCTGAAAACCTCCACCACACAAAGCTCTCAATTTCCCTCTTCTTCTCCAATCAAAACACACTTCATAGAGCTCTCATTTCTCTCTTGAACAAGTGTAGAATAGTGAAGAACACAGAGCTTCGAGTTTGCTCATCAATGGAGGTGTAGGAATCGGATTTCACAATTCTCCTCAATTCAATCACTTCTAAGCATCTACACTCCTTTATTTTGACAAATAGAAGTTGTTAGAAGCTTGAGCAAGGATTCTCCCCTCTGGTATTCTCTCATTCAACTTCCTCTGTAAATTCAGGTTTGAGCTCTTTAGAACTCTCTCATTTATGGCTCTAATTGCATGCTTTGATGTTCATTGAGGTCGTGTGATGTAGTAGAGCACATGTACACGTCCAGTTTTGTTTAAAACTACTTGTATGTGAGAATTGTGTTTTGAGATGTAAAATGTTTTGGCTCGGAGCAGCCGGCGGAGCCCTAGCCGGAATCCCAAGGTTGAAGAAGATAAGACTTGTTGACCAACAAGTCCTAGTCGTTGGATCATTGATGTTGAATGGTTGAGATTGAATCTCAATTATAAATGAAACGCACCGTTTCATTTTTGTTTTTTTTTTATTTTTCTTTCAAAATTTATTTTCGTTGATTATTTAACATGTCTCAAAAACACAATTAACATTACCCATATATAGATCCTCCCCGCGTACAAATTATTCTTTTACCATTTTTAATACTATTTACATACATCCAAATAATTTTGTAAAATTTTGTAGACTCGATACTAGTGAAAAAAATCATTTAAATTTCAATTAATAAAATGTATTGGAATTAATTAGCTCACTTTATTACAAAATTGAATTGATAGTAGAAAAGTTATCGAAATCACGTACTCACAATATTTATAACCATTAAGATTACTAAAATTAAATAATTTAAGATTTTACCATTTTTAATATTATTTACATACATCCAAATAATTTTGTAAAATTTTGTAGACTCGGTACTAGTGAAAAAAAATCATTTAAATTTCAATTAATAAAATGTATTGGAATTATTTAACTCACTTTATTACAAAATTGAATTAATAGTAGAAAAGTTATCGAAATCACGTACTCACAATATTTATAACCATTAAGATTACTAAAATTAAATAATTTAAGATAAGATTACTAAAATTAAATAATTTAAGATAAACTACTATGTATCACACTATTTCATAATTGATACGCTTTTTTGTCTTTTTCTATTAAACCCTTCACTATTCCTAATCACTCCATCTATTTGGGAAGTTCTAGAAATTCGAGCCTTTTTCCGCTTACTTTCAACGCAAACAAACGACCGTCGATCCATCCATCTCACAAACAATCTAAACTGTTCATTTGAATCCAAAAGCACGGGAAAATCCAAAACGTTGTATTAAAAAAGAAAAAGCACAGAAACGAAACCAACACGCACGCATTGAGAGAGAGAAAGAAATCATCAAGAAAAAAACACAGAGAGAGCATTCCGAAGAAATGACACCAAAATGAATCGAACAGCATCATTTCGTATCCTATGTGGGCCGAAAGGCAGAAACTGTTGGAGGAGATATCCAATGATCCATATATTCAAAGATTGATAACCGAAGTACGAGAAAGAAAAGAGAAAGAAAAGAAGAATAGAGAAGAGAAAAGAGAAAAATTAAATCAAATATCTATAACGATATTTTTTATTTCTAACGGTGAGAGACACGTCCTATAGGATAAATAAACAATTTCTTTGTTTTTTCCCATATTACTCAACAATTTCTTGATTTTTTCTCATATTTTAATTACTCTTGTTAACTACATCATCGTATGAGTGTACTTTTTCGCTTTTTTGCAATTTTTATGTATAAAATATAAGCATGCAAATTTTGACGGGTTTATTCATTTCTTCATCTACACATGATATTCTCGTGTCGAAGAAAATCATACTTTCTTGATCTACCCCCGTTGTGGTAGGAAGATGTGAGGTCATCTAAAAGACAGTAAAACCATACGGTTTTAATTTCCTTAGGAAGAGGTGAGGTCATCTAAAGGACAGTAAAACCCTACGGTTTTAATTTCCTTATGTGTCAAGTCTAAAAGATGGTAATTTTGCGTGGTTCTTCATTCTTATATTTCTCATATCAGGCTCGAGCCACAAGTTCATCAAAAAGTGTAGAGAAAAGAATTCATCAGCATTAACACCAACATTGAAAGCACGTGAAATAAAAAAATATGAAGTGTTTTGCTAGTTTGTGCATTTATAACAAAAGTTAAACATATCCAAACATTCAGTATGTTTCCACAGTAGCAACAAACCTGTTGCAAGTCATGTAACAATTTTGTAGCAGTAGGCATGTCATAAACTGACTTCATTATCCCATCACCAAGTAAAGTTGTCGCCTCTTTAACATTTGGAGTAACAATATCAGCCATGGAAAGCAGCTCCTCACTGCATTCGGAAACAAAGAAATAAACACAATCAATACTCTACAGTTTTATTAACAGACTAGAACTTCTACACCTAGCCCTATCACTTTTCATCCTAATCAACCTTTCATTAACCCTCTAAATGTGCATCCTATGCAAACCAGGACCAAGAATGGTATTACTCTTCCTAAACGAAATCTCACACTTCTTTCGAATAGAGAATAATATTTGAATCATGCTCTAAAGTAATAGGAAAATAGAAGACACGATAAAATACATAAACAATAATGGAGTGCGAAAAAAATAAAACCATGCAAATAAAAAGAAAACTAAACATACTTTTCTCTTCGTTTTTGCGCGTATAGCTTTCACGTGATCAGTTGAGTGCGTAAATTTATCGGGTTTCTTCCTCTCTCTTCTGTCACTTGTAAGAGGTGCTGGAGGAGTCGCTATGCCGCGCCCACGCCGACGCACCCTTCTGAAACCATCCCTCCCCGCATTTTCATCCCCAATGTCGTTAACAATTTCCACATTGTCATTCAACTCAACCTCATTCTGCTCGAGTTGAATATTTGTTTCCTCAACCACTGGAATCCCATATGCTACAAAATCAATCACCAACGTCACACATGATCACATTGTTAAAATTTGGCAAAACAAAAACAACATTTTCTTAATTAAAAACGTAATTATATATTCATAATATAACATGCATCGCTGATTACTTATCATTATTCATAACTAAAACATAACATTATTAAATATTTTACCTCCACTAGTGCTATACTCAATATTGGGTGATTGGTGATCACATGTCGTCTCGAAAGAGGGTGCTTCAGTATCACCTGCCGTCTCGGAAGTGGATGCTTCAATAGTTTGGAAGTTTTGTGCAAACTGCCTATCAATATCTTCTCATTGTCTCAGCTCTCTTTTAAAATATTCTTTAAATTTGATGGGATGATTGTCTTTATTTCCCTTTGAAATAATCACTCTCATATCAATATCATCAAGTTCCGCGAAATGTTTTTGCTATAACATTTGGATAATGAGGCTCCACATAATTGTAGCAAAACAATGGGATGACGATAGTTCGGTATTGAATCTGATCATGCAGGTCGGGAGGCAGCATTGGTGAGTATAGGGATGTCAGGTAATGGGGTTGTGTAATAGGCAGCATTTGGTCAATATAGAGATGCCAAGTAATAGGGAATTCTTCTAAAAATTAAAATCAAAACCTACATAAGCTATAGAAATCATTTCTTACCTCATGATCCATATCCAGAAAGTTACGTATCAACTGAAACTTTTGTCTTAAATTATGATGGACTTTTCCGTGACGGTTTTTGCCGAGTGTGAAAAGATCCTTTATCAAATATGCCAATAGTGGCATATTAGGCATACGATCTTCCTCCGCAGTAACAGCAATAATATTGAGGATATTATGAAGTCCTTTAAAATGATAAAAGAAAAATCCCTATGAAAAAACAGTTGGTTAAAAAGTTATCAAACAAAGATAAGAAAGAAAAAAAAATATAAGAAAAAATATGCACTTACCATTATCAGCCATACAAAGCCGTCAACTTTCTTATTACGTAAATGATTCTCCTTTAGACCTTGATATCGAAAGGCCAATAGTGCTGCTCCCCAAGCATAAGAATCCACTTCGTCCAATTTTTCAATAAATAGGACGTATGTGGTTTTGCAGTTTTGGCCATCCCCACTTGGAACGATCAGACAAGACACAATCATAAGGAGGACAACTTTTATCCTATCATCATCATTTTACTTAAATCACAGCAAATATTTTTCAACACACTTAACTTAAGTTTATTAACAGCAGGTAAGGAAAAAACCCGGTTAAAAGCCATAGGGTCTTTATTGCTTTCAGATATAATTGTTCGGCCCGTAATGGGCAAGTTGGTCAAAAACAGAACGTCTTCCAATGAGACGTTCATGTTAATACCACAAACATGAAAACAATAGTAATTTTCTTGAAGTCCATAATAACTCATACATTTCAAACAATGATGTTGAAAATTCCGATGAGTTATCTTGGACAAGCTTTAAAACTCTTAATAATGTATAACCTTGACCCCTATTTTCTATTCTATTGTTAATTCTTGTTTTAAAATGTTCATATAAATCTTTCCATAGTTTGCACAAAGTATTTAGTTTAGATGATCCTTTTGTTGACATTTCCTGCAAAAGCAAAATCACTTGTATAAATAAGTAAACAAATCTGAACTTGTATACCCCTTACAAATTCGAATTTGTTTACTTATTTATACAAGTGATTTTGCTTTTCCAGGAAATGTCAACAAAAGGATCATCTAAACTAAATACTTTGTGCAAACTATGGAAAGATTTATATGAACCTTTTAAAACAAGAATTAACAATAGAATAGAAAATAGGGGTCAAGGTTATACATTATTAAGAGTTTTAAAGCTTGTCCAAGATAACTCATCGGAATTTTCAACATCATTGTTTGAAATGTTCATGAGTTATTATGGACTTCAAGAAAATTACTATTGTTTTCATGTTTGTGGTATTAACATGAACGTCTCATTGGAAGACGTTCTGTTTTTGACCAATTTGCCCATTACGGGCCGAGCAATTATATCTGAAAGCAATAAAGACCCTATGGCTTTTAACCGGATTTTTTCCTTACCTGCCGTTAATAAACTTAAGTTAAGTGTGTTGAAAAATATTTGCTGTGATTTAAGTAAAAATGATGATGATAGGATAAAAGTTGTCCTCCTTATGATTGTGTCTTGTCTGATCGTTCCAAGTGGGGATGGCCAAAACTGCAAAACCACATACGTCCAATTTATTGAAAAATTGGACGAAGTGGATTCTTATGCTTGGGGAGCGGCACTATTGTCCTTTCTATATCAAGGTCTAAAGGAGAATCATTTACGTAATAAGAAAGTTGACAGCTTTGTATGGCTGATAATGGTAAGTGCATATTTTTTCTTATATTTTTTTTTTCTTTCTTATCTTTGTTTGATAACTTTTTAACCAACTGTTTTTTCATAGGGATTTTTCTTTTATCATTTTAAAGGACTTCATAATATCCTTAATATTATTGCTGTTACTGCGGAGGAAGATCGTATGCCTAATATGCCACTATTGGCATATTTGATAAAGGATCTTTTCACACTCGGCAAAAACCGTCACGGAAAAGTCCATCATAATTTAGGACAAAAGTTTCAGTTGATACGTAACTTCCTGGATATGGATCATGAGGTAAGAAATGATTTCTATAGCTTAGGTAGGTTTTGATTTTAATTTTTTAGAAAAATTCCCTATTACTTGGCATCCCTATCCAAATGCTGTCTATTACACAGAATATAGAAGAATTCCCCATTACCTGACATCCCTATACTGACTAAATGCTGCCTCCCGACCTGCATGATCAGATTCAATACCGAACTATCGTCACCCCATTGTTTTGCTACAATTATGTGGAGCCTCATTATCCAAATGTTATAGCAAAACAGTTCGCGGAACTTGATGATATTGACTTGACCGGTGTTGGATCTGATATGGGAGTGATTATTTCAAAGGGAAATAAAGGCAATCATCCCATCAAATTTAAAGAACATTTTAAAAGAGAGCTGAGACAATGGGAAGATATTGATAGGCGGTTTGCACAAAACTTCCAAACTATTGAAGCATCCACTTCCGAGACGGCAGGTGATACTGAAGCACCCTCTTTCGAGACGACAGGTGATCACCAATCACCCAATATTGAGTATAGCACTAGTGGAGGTAAAATATTTAATAATGTTATGTTTTAGTTATGAATAATGATAAGTAATCAGCGGTGCATGTTATATTATGAATATATAATTACGTTTTTAATTAAGAAAATGTTGTTTTTATTTTGCCAAATTTTAACAATGTGATCATGTGTGACGTTGGTGATTGATTTTGTAGCGTATGGGATTCCGGTGGTTGAGGAAACAAATATTCAACTCGAGCAGAATGAGGTTGAGTTGAATGACAATGTGGAAATTGTTAACGACATTGGGGATGAAAATGCGGGGAGGGATGGTTTCAGAAGGGTGCGTCGGCGTGGGCGCGGCATAGCGACTCCTCCAGCACCTCTTACAAGTGACAGAAGAGAGAGGAAGAAACCCGATAAATTTACGCACTCAACTGATCACGTGAAAGCTATACGCGCAAAAACGAAGAGAAAGGTATGTTTAATTTTCTTTTTATTTGCATGGTTTTATTTTTTTCGCACTCCATTATTGTTTATGTATTTTATCTGTCTTTTATTTTCCTATTATTTTAGAGCATGATTCAAATATTATTCTCTATTCGAAAGAAGTGTGGGATTTCGTTTAGGAAGAGTAATACCATTCTTGGTCCTGGTTTGCATAGGATGCACATTTAGAGGGTTAATGAAAGTTGATTAGGATGAGAAGTGATAGGGCTAGGTGTAGAAGTTCTAGTCTGTTAATAAAACTGTAGAGTATTGATTGTGTTTATTTCTTTGTTTCCGAATGCAGTGAGGAGCTGCTTTCCATGGCTGATATTGTTACTCCAAATGTTAAAGAGGCGGCAGCTTTACTTGGTGATGGGATAATGAAGTCAGTTTATGACATGCCTATTGCTACAAAATTGTTGCTACAAAATTGTTACAAGACTTGAAACAGGTTTGTTGCTACTGTGGAAACATACTGAATGTTTGGATATGTTTAACTTTTGTTATAAATGCACAAACTAGCAAAACACTTCATATTTTTTTTATTTCACGTGCTTTCAATGTTGGTGTTAATGCTGATGAATTCTTTTCTCTACACTTTTGATGAACTTGTGACTCGAGCCTGATATGAGAAATATAAGAATGAAGAACCACACGAAATTACCATCTTTTAGACTTGGCACATAAGGAAATTAAAACCGTAGGGTTTTACTGTCCTTTAGATGACCTCACCTCTTCCTAAGGAAATTAAAACCGTATGGTTTTACTGTCTTTTAGATGACCTCACCTCTTCCTACCACAACGGGGTAGATCAAGAAAGTATGATTTTCTTCGACACGAGAATATCATGTGTAGATGAAGAAATGAATAAACCCGTCAAAATTTGCATGCTTATATTTTATACATAAAAATTGCAAAAAAACGAAAAAGTACACTCATACGATGATGTAGTTAACAAGAGTAATTAAAATATGAGAAAAAACCAAGAAATTATTGAGTAATATGGGAAAAAACAAAGAAATTGTTTATTTATCCTATAGGACGTGTCTCTCACCGTTAGAAATAAAAAATATCGTTATAGATATTTGATTTAATTTTTCTCTTTTCTCTTCTCTATTCTTCTTTTCTTTCTCTTTTCTCTTTTCTTTCGCGTACTTCGGTTATCAATCTTTGAATATATGGATCATTAGATATCTCCTCCAACAGTTTCTGCCTTTCAGCCCACATAGGATACAAAATGATGTTGTTCGATTCATTTTGGTGTCATTTCTTCGGAATGCTCTCTGTGTTTTTTTTCTTGATGATTTCTTTCTCTCTCTCTCAATGCGTTCGTGTTGGTTTCGTTTCTGTGCTTTTTCTTTTTTAATACAACGTTTTGGATTTTCCCGTGCTTTTGGATTCAAATGAACGGTTTAGATTGTTTGTGAGATGGATGGATCGACGGTCGTTTGTTTGCGTTGAAAGTAAGCGGAAAAAGGAAAAGCGTATCAATTATGAAATAGTGTGATACAGAGTAGTTTATCTTAAATTATTTAATTTTAGTAATCTTATCTTAAATTATTTAATTTTAGTAATCTTAATGGTTATAAATATTGTGAGTACTTGATTTCGATAACTTTTCTACTATTAATTCAATTTTGTAATAAAGTGAGCTAATTAATTCCAATACATTTTATTAATTGAAATTTAAATGATTTTTTTTTCACTAGTACCGAGTCTATAAAATTTTACAAAATTATTTGGATGTATGTAAATAATATTAAAAATGGTAAAATCTTAAATTATTTAATTTTAGTAATCTTAATGGTTATAAATATTGTGAGTACGTGATTTCGATAACTTTTCTACTGTCAATTCAATTTTTTAATAAAGTGAGCTAATTAATTCCAATACATTTTATTAATTGAAATTTAAATAATTTTTTTCACTAGTATCGAATCTACAAAATTTTACAAAATTATTTGGATGTATGTAAATAGTATTAAAAATGGTAAAAGAATAATTTGTACGCGGGAAGGATCTATATATGGGTAATGTTAATTGTGTTTTTGAGACATATGTTAAATAATCAACGAAAAGAAATTTTGAAAGAAAAATTAAAAAAAATCAAAAATAAAACGGTGCGTTTCATTTATAATTGAGATTCAATCTCAACCATTCAACATCAATGATCCAACGACCAGGACTTGTTGGTCAACAAGTCTTATCTTCTTCAACCTTGGGACTCCGGCTAGGGCTCCGCCGGCTGCTCCGGCAGCCACGGCGGAGGATCAAGGACTTGCCACACGCCGTTGATCTGCTGCCTATTCACCGGTGTTGAAAAGGAGATGGGGGTGTACCTGCAAGACACTCTGATGCCAAAATTTGAGATTGGACAGAGTGACGGCAAATACAGAAAAGGTGTAAGAAGAGAATACATGACCCACTTGTGAAAGAGGGTATTTATATAGAAACTCCAGTGTAGGGCCAACGGTCATTTGAGTTGGGCTAGATGGTCAAGCCTAACCCAAGTGACTGCTCGAGCTTACGTGGCGTAGTGAAGACCAGAACGTGGTTTTCTCCCTAGTTCAACTGATCTGTGATCTCCGGAAAGTGGGTTTGACATGCTCTTTCTGAGGTGGGCAGTTGGTTGGTGACGTGTACCGGCGGAAGGGAGCACGTGGAGAACGTGTGAAGGACATGTTGTTCTGCTCGACAAGGGAGGAGGTTCTGCCCGCGGAGGGACTATTGTCTTCCCGGCGGGGACCATGTGCTTGACGGATGTAGCCCAAGTTGGATTGGGCCTAACAGAGTATCATTGGGCTGGGCCTGCCCGGTCAAGTTGGGGCCCAGCCAGAACAAGTTTTAAGTCTATGAACTTGATGACTTGTCCCAAATAGAAATTTACATGAAGAGGAAATTTGTAGCCTTTTTCTAAGAATTGGGCTATAGGGTTGCCTTTTTTCCTACCGTTGTTGATGTAAGGCAAGCTTCAGGGAGAATCCTATGTACAGGGTCCCTTACTAGTCTTATCTTGGTTAGCCTTCACGTCTCGGTTTTAGTGGAAGTTCAGGACTATCTGGATCAAGTTGTGGTATAAAGTAATACGTTCCTCGCCAGTCGTAACTACAGGGAACCCTACTACTAGGCATGTTGTCAAAGTAACTCAAAGGGAAGGGTTGTTTATTCGACGGCGGACACTCGATCAAGATTCGAGAAGGCTTGGTCCTGGTGTCTGTACAACATCGAACTTGGTTACGTTGACTCCTAGGTTCTGGCTCATCATGGTCCTCAAATGACTAGGAAGTGTCGATCCTCCATTCTTGAGGACAATCGCATGTGTTTTTCAATGAAAGATGAGGTTGTTCATCAAAAAGAGTTGATTGAAATGGTGTACTAAACTCGTCGAACGTTGATTACGTTGGCCTTTAGTGTTACTGGAATGGGAAATATCTGATTGCCCGATTATGTTGGCTTTAAACAATATGTGACCTTAATATGGAGGTAATCTTTACCTTACAAGCATGTTTTAATAAGTTGAGTTAAGTTTAACCCAAATTGTATAATTGTGTGCTCAGGTCAGATATTATCTGATGTTGGCTCATAAGAATTGCAAATATGCTACGTTTGATATTTTGGATTGGGCGAAAAGAAGTCTACAAAGTATCGAGTCTTTCCTTACATAGCTAAAGATAATTTGCAATACATATGTCTATCATTTCATTTGAGTCAACTTTTAATACAAATAGTTAAATACTAATCAATTTCATGATTGTTTGAATTACAAAATTATTGAAGTGTTGATCTAAATCCAAAATTGGATAAGAAAATTCAAAGTAATTAATTAACAAATACAAGGGAATGAAATGCAACAACTAAAGGATGAAATGCAACATCTCGAAACATAAATAAAAGTTTAAAGTGTTTGTATGGATATTGTATGTTACAATTTTTAAGAATTGTTAGATTTTATATTATGGATACTATGATGAATAATTATGGCTTCGACGCATAAAAATCAATGAAGTTTAAATTTTGAAACCATCAATTATCAAGTCATTTTAGTGAACTATCTAGTCATTTAATTGAACTATCAAATTATCTAATTAATTTGTACTTATAACTTACTTAATATTTTAATTAGTTGTATCTTGAAATACAAAAGTTAATTAGAGATTAAAAGTCCTATGTGCTAAAGTTGGTAATTCTGAATTTTTAGAATTTTGTAATCACTTTGTCGAGATTAAGGTTGTGCATAAATTTTCAATTGCACAATCGTGGAAGATATTTGGCACGAAGTTAAAATATAAAGGTTAAAATTCCCTTATGTTGATGATAAGAAGTAAATTAGTTAGGGTTATGGTCTAGATATTTGATTCACATAACCTTTCTTATTATTAAAAAAGAAAATATGAACCAAAATGATAAAAACAATTTGTTGATGATATTGTGGATGATTTGGTGTAGAAAAAGTTGGAAAATGCTAGGATGAAAAACACCATCAACTTTTGTTGTCGGTGGAAGAGCAACAAAAGCAAGGTGTGAGTAGTTAAGTTTAGTGCAAACAGAGTTCAACCAATTCGAGTTCATGTATCTCTGACATCGACTTCGCAAATTCACGAGCATGTTGCTGCCCCTAAAGCCCCTTTTGCCTTAGAAACTCATCCAGGCCCCAAAGGATGTTGTTGCTCCTATCGTTGTACTTTGCATAGATGTTGTTGCTCCTATCATTGTACTTTGTATGGATGTTGATGAGATATTTGCAACATACTTTGATCATTTGGTGTTAGAGAATGTATGTTGTCTATCAACTCCTTGTCCGTGGAGTACGGATAACAGCTACAACAAATGGTTTTATAGTGTCACACCTTTAAATGAAACAAGATGCAAAGAAAGATCCTTTGAAGCCAACTCATCAAGAGATCTTAAAGGAGACACGTGTAAGGGAATACCATGATGATATGTTACTACTATGTCGTTGCATTATAGCTATTTGGACGAGTTTGAGGAATGCACTCCTCAGATGGCCACTCTACATGACAACTTAGTAGAGCACCACATGTGTTGCAGTACCGACGACATAAGAGGAACATGTGCACCAAATATAATGGAATTTTATTTTGTATATTTTAACATTTTATATTATGGATTGTAAGATTAATTATGAGATGTATATATATGCATTAGTTCATCTATTTTGATCTTATTATTGAATGACAAATGCTTACGGTTTATTGTGGAATTAATTTATAAATAACGCATAATGTAAGATTTATTTTTTAAAATGACAAAATTCTCCTAACTTCCTGTCAAATGTCATGGTGTTAATCTGAATGTTAGAATCCAAACTTATGATACAGAGATTGGAATCCATGCCAACTTTTGACAAAAATGGGAGCCTCGATCATTTTGTTGTAGATTGGGCGCGTTTGAATTTTAAAATCTAAAATATAATGTCATTTTGGGATTTCCATAGGATCTAATCACTACATGGGATGTAACGAGCACCATTCATTCTTTTACTAATACTAAAATTAAGGTGGTAGTCAGGGAATATTAACACACCTTATAAATTTATATCATACTCTCGTGAAAATACAATAATATCCCAAATTTCAGAGATCTATCTCTAGACATACCCCAAATACATTAAATTTATGCGTAAGTAAGTCTCAACCTTATTTTGTCAAAAAAAAAGTCCAGAAATATACTTTTGAAATCAAAAAGCACACTTTCAAAAATTCTTGAACAACAATGACACACACGAAGAACAACAATGGCAACAATCTCTCTCCCAAAAATGTTTCTACATTTCCATTTCAATCTTTGAAAAACTAACCAAACAATGCTTCTAACATTTCGATTTCTATTCATTCTCTCTTTTAAATAACCCCTCTCCCTCAAAATGCTTCTACATTTATTTTTAATAGACATTACCAAAGATGAACTTCAACTAATGGATCATTTAACCATAAAATATTGGTATTGTTTACCCGAAAATGCAGATGAAAAAAGTAGCATGAGGTCTAGGGAAGAGAAGACGGTGAACAATAGCACAAGAATTCAAAAACAAAAATTGAAAAAAAATGCAAAGGAAAGTAGTAGGTTTCAAAAATGCATTTCTGGAATAAATTTATTCATAGAATTGAGACGTGACTCAAAAATGAATGGATTGAGTGTGCATGAGGTGCATCCGAAAATATATTTTCAAAATCAGATGGGTATTTTTCGAATTTTCATATAGTGTTTTTCTACCATTTAGGGTGGATTAGTAAGTTAAAAGTGAACATAAATGAATAGGAAAGTCTATTTTGGTATGTCCAACGTGATTCCATTAGTGAATGAATACTTTGAGGGGGAAATTTTCTGATTTCATTTCAAACTTTTAAGTCAAAACTGTCACATTTTTTCAGTATGTTACTTAGTATCCATAGATTTGTATAGGAAATATTTAAAACATTTATTGAACACAATGTGACAGTTACGCAGTTTGTATGTACTAACAGAGATTCGTAACACTAATTAAGATTTCCTTTTATCTTTACTATTATGTAAATATGTAAATATTTAACTACTTATTAGATGATTAAAGAAGAAAATTAAAGGGACCAAACATAATGAAGAAAATTTTGAAAATTTGTAGTCCTGGTATAAGTCTAAGGAAGGCAAAAAGTAAGTTTGCAAAAAAAAACACATAATGATATCCAAAAATAAAGTAGAAGATGGGAAAGAGCATATACCGCCGGTAGCAGAATAACACTGAGGCTGAACAGGCCGATTAGCCTGGGGGCTAGAAGGTGACAGTAACTGCATTTCAAAAGCTTTGACATAAGTCCCATCGTGCAACTTAAACACTGCCCGTCGAAGAGCAAACACGGCAGCCTTGTTCTTGGAGAAGCTACAGCTTTGAAGACCACTGCCATATGGAGCAATGGCCAACTGCTTGATGAAAGCAACTGTTTCGGCAGGTCCAAAACCATTTTTTTCCTTCCTGGTCTGAGCTTTGGAATAGATTCCAGGGTCATAGTCTGGCACGTGAACATAAAAGTACCCTTCAACATTGGTGGGGCAAAATGGAATAAAGATAATCTCAAATGTGTTATATCATTTTTTTTATTTATGATTTAAATTGAAACTTAAACAAATTATAAAGTTATATAGATTCCAATAGTATGGTTTTAAATGAGTATATGTTATCTCAAAAGAGAAAGATGAATTAAAACAGGCTAAAAGATTAATGTAGCCTTTAGCTGAGCAGTTAACACGAGAAAAAAAAAAGAAAAAAGAAAACCTATTTTGATCTATCCCATTGAATGTATATTCGCAACCTTTTTGGGGAACATACAAAAAGGAAAGAGAAAAAGCTATTTTGATCTATCCTATGAGAATGTAAATTCGCAACAATTTTTGTGAATGCTTTGAGAAAATATGCAATTTTCATTTTTTGTTTCCACTATTAATTAAAAACTACCATGTTGTTTTCAATCAGTAAACTGCATCCAAAGATTTGAATAGGAAATACTGAAAACAACATGACAGTTAAGCAAATTCTGTGTCCTAAAGCAGAGATTCTTTACTATAATTAAGATTTCCTCCTATCTTATTACAATATAAAGATCTAACTGCTTAGATGATCACAATGTGTGGTATCATCTTTTATTCATTGATTCAAGTTGAAACTTAAACAAATTATGAAGTTGTATAGATTCCAATAGCATGGTTGTGGTATCTCAGAGAAAGAGGAACTAAAAAGGATAAAAGATTAAGGTAGGCTTCAGCAGTTAACATGTGAACAAAAAATGAAAGGGAGACCCTGTTTTGATTTGTCTTATGTGAATGTAAATTTGCAACCTGATGTTAGTTAGACTAAATCTTAATCTACTCCTTTAATAAAACCTAATAAAAACTTTGAAGAAGTGTATAGGTGATAGTATAAAGGTAAACAGTGGGTATTCACTAAAAAACATATGATATTAAAAATTAAAGTGGAAGATGAGAAAGAGCATATACCATTAGCAGGATGATTCAGATGTTGAACAATAGGATTGGCCTTAGGGTTAGAAGGGTGCAATGGTTGCGCTCCAACAGCCTCAACATTAGTCTCTTTATGCATCTTAAACACTGACTGTCGAAGAGCAAGCGCAGCAGCCTTATTCTTAACAAAGTTACAGCTTTTGCGATTGACCCAATGTCCAGCAATGGCCAATTGCTTCATGAAAGCAAGTATTTCAAGGGGTCCAAAACCATTTTTTTCCTTCATGTTCTGAGATTCAAAATGCATTACAAGTTGAACAAGAGGAATAGCCTGAGGATTAGAATGACACAATGGCTGCATTCCAACAGCCTCAGCATGAGTCGCATCATGCAACCCAAACACTGCTCGTCGAAAAGCAAAAACGACGGCCTTACTCCTAGCAAAGTTACAGCTTCTGTCATCGCCACCATGTGGAGCAACAGCCAATAGCTTGATGAAAGCAAGTGTTTCAGAAGGTCTAAAATCATTTTTAGCCTTCCGGATTTGAGCTTCAGAATAGATTCCAGAGTCATAATCTGGCACTTGAACAGAAAAGTACCCTTCAACACTGGTTGGAGCAAAATTATCAGGGTTCCTACATCTACACATTAGGCCAAGAGCACTTCTCCTACTTGCTTCATCAACTGCATCTTCCACTGCATTGGAGAAAGATTTTGAGCTCAGCTGCTTCGATTTCTCAGCAAAATTCGCATCAAAGGGGATAAGTTGACTTGGATCAAACCAACAGTAACTACTATCACCAAAGAAAGCCACCAACACAAACCCTTCCTTCTTTGTAAGTTGCGCTGAAGAAGATGCAAAAGCCTCGTTGAATATGAATCCAGGCCACCACGGGTACGATTTCACCTTCCCCAAACCAAATCTCCAACTTCGAAATTGTGTCCTAGATTCCTTGTCATTCCACTATCTCTCTCAGAACCTACACAATCATCAAGTTCAGATAACAAGACTTACCATCAGAACCAAGAAATTTCACTACTTAGGTTACTCTACCTGACACGTGCGATTCAGCGTGGTTGTTGATTAGGTCGGAGCGATCAACGGCGGAAGTTGCGGTTGCAATTCTCGCATAGTCCTCGGAAAAAACCCTAACCCTAAAACTTTTCGTCGAATTGAGCGCTGGCAACATGGAAATGCGTTCGTCGCAAGGCGAACCAAGCTCCGTCGACAACATGATAGCTTGACGGTTATAGAGATTCGAACCGACTAGCGGTGGTTTGGTATCTGTGATGATGGGTAGTGAGTGGTGTATAAAAAAGAGGTGGGAAATGGAGAAACTGAAAAAGAATTAGGAAACATACCATAAAGTGTGTGAGATGGAAAATCTTACCCCTGTGAGACCAAAACGAGTGAGCTTGTGAATCTGAAAGTTGAATTAGATGTTAAAACGCATGCTCGGGAGAATGAGCGAGAGAGCGGATAAATGCTTTTGAATTTGGGATCCCTAGTTCCTCACCATTTTTCTTGTTTTTTTTTTAACAAAGATTATTTCTTATACTTTTCGGTAAAATATTTTTAAAAAATAGTTTTTAGTTTATTTCTTATACTTTTCAGCTCTGAAAATATTATGTTTGGTAACTCTTTTTATATTTTAGTTTATAGTTTTTTATTAGCTTTTAACCTTTTTTTTCAAAAGTTATTTGAATTAATTTTTGAACTTATACCTTTTAATTTATGACTTTTTATTTTATTTATGTTTTTGATATTTTATCAAAAATTTATTTTTATCATTTATATTATTATAATTTAAATTAAAATAGTTGTTTTTTAGTTGAAGGAATAAGAAAGATTTGTTATTATTTCTATCGAATAAATTCATGATGCAATTCATCCATTATTTTATAATAACCAGTTTTAACAAATTAAATACCAAATAAACCAATATTTCAAAATTATTAAGAATGTAATCGTGTTTCAGAAAGAAGGAAAGAGGAATCGTCATTGTGAGTGGCGAATGCATTCTCTTTAACACATATGCGTCATTTCAAATGGTTCATGCTTGTATGTGTCGTCGTTAGAGATTTCCAATTGCGCATACATTCATGCATTAAGTGCATGCGTCATTTCAAATGGCGCATCCTTAATATTTTATTTTGTTTTTAATTTTGATAATTTTAATTATTCATAATGCATGCGCCAATCTAAATGGTGCATATGTATTATTTTTCAATCCATGCGCCGTTTCAAATGGTGCATATGTATCATTTTTGAATGCATGTGTCAATTCAAATGATACATGCTCTTTGGAATGAACATAAGCCAATGCAAATAGCGCCTCATTGTAAGTCTAGTATGTATCCGCCAT
The DNA here is from genome assembly GCA_963859935.3 of Lathyrus sativus. NCBI lineage: Eukaryota > Viridiplantae > Streptophyta > Magnoliopsida > Fabales > Fabaceae > Lathyrus > Lathyrus sativus. The sequence continues at coordinate 384,144,189 of OZ012741.1, read as the reverse complement.
TTTGATTGACGTCTTATTTTCTTCTCCAAACTAAACATGGTTAGTTTGGTAATTGTTGCGGTGGAAATAGGATTACAAACTATTAATGAGTTTGAATCGCAATTCAATTCACAACCGCTCTTTGATTTATCCGAAGGAAAAGGTCAAAAGAGGGAAAACCTATTTTTGCATCGTAAACACAATGCGGGGAAAGATCTAGGGTTCGGGGGTTGGTTAAATTTAGGGAAGGTATTAGCACCCTAAACTTCTGTAGTACTCTACAGGAACCTTTTGTTCAGATGTTTACTATTTGCTTTATTTATTTGCTTAAGGTATATGTACAAAGGATTAAAAGTGAGAAAGGAGACCTAAGGGGTTAATTCTAAGTTTACTCGGCAAGACATCGCATATTGTGCCTACATATCCTTACGGGAATGGAATCAGAGTAACTGTAGTTCCCCTCAAAAGGGAGGTTAGAAACGTCTTGATTGTGGTCAAGGTCTCAAGGGGAATAAACGCATCTTAAGGACACGCTTACGTGGAGTGTAGAAACTCCAAATCTCTACGTTGAATTGTTAAGTGAATTAGGGTTAGGTTAGGGATTCCGCGGCGGGAAACCCTAAAATGAGCGTGGCGGCTCTTTGACCTAATGCTAGGGGTAAAATTGTAATTTGGCGGCGGCGAGGCATTTGTGAAAATTAGGGTTTATGAGGTTGTAAGGGTTTGAAGTTGAGGACTATTGACACGGCGGCCAAACGGCTAGACCTAATTCCCCCGGAGGTGTGCAGTGTAACAGAATAATGGTAACGGCGTGAGATAATTGAATCATGCAAACAGGAACTTAAAGACAGAAATTAAAGCGCGATTGTTAGGGTTCGCGAGGTTACATGAGAGGAGCAGATACAATATGATAGTGAAATTTAAATAGAACAATAATGAAATAAATAACAGTAAACGCAATAAACTGCAAAACGAACAAACAACGTCAGGGGGCAGAATTAAAAGGATTATCAGATGGTGAAGAAGTGAAATTATGTATCTTTTTGTGGTTTTATTTTATGATATAAACTTTAAATTAAAATATGATTTTTTAATATTAATTTTCTCAAATCCTAAAAAAAACTATTTTAACCTAATTTTTATTATTTTTTTTAAAAAAATGGATTTGAATATTATTTATAAAAAAAAAGATTTTTTGTTTATTATTATAAAAAGGTTTTTTAATTTTATTTATTTTAAAAAAACAGTTTTAATATTTACTATAATATTAATTATAAAAAACAAAAAAACAAAAAAATGAAAATGAAAAATAAAAGGGGTTGGGCCGGTAATCACTTCCAGACCCAACCCGGTTGATGCAAGTATAACAAAACACCACAACTAGGGTTCCCAAAACCCTAATTACTCCGCGGCGCCGTTCTTCAATTCCTCTTCTTTTTCCTCGCTGCGATTCTCTTTCTCTTTACAATTCCTGAAAAGAAAACACACAAGAATATGTGAAATGAGCGATTCAACCTTTAGCTAGGGTTCGAGCGATCTCGTTGAACTCGTGATGGTGGTGATCGGTGGTTGTTAATGATCAACGGAAGCGATGATGACGTCCGTTCTGAGCTTCGAAGGGAAGTATTTGCTCGTCGTGGATTTAAACGGCGCCGGTGAATCCTCTCCACTTGGATTGCTTTGTTTCGAGGATGGATGCGATGGTTTCTAAGTCTTTTCTCTCGTTGTCGCCCAGCCAGCTCTCTTTCGGTCTCTCTCCGTCTTTCGTCTAGGGTTTTCTTACGAGGTGATGTCCTTCCTTTTATATCTTCTGATTCTCTTTTGGGCCTTTGATAATAGTGGATTTGCGTTATTTTTCTGAGATTGGATCGCGATTTTGTGATACAATTTGATTTTGTGGAACTTTTGTGAACCAACATTATTTCGATCTAATTGGACATTTGATAAGATTTCCTTCCATTTCTGGATTTGATTGAGATACGAAATTTGTTGTGTCTGTTTTAGATATCCATTGTGAACTGATTTGGACTGCTTACTCTTTTGCAGATGTGGACTTTCTTTTGATGCCCCTTTGATCTTTAGACTGGTCTTTTTTGATATCCATCTTACTTGATGGGTTTTCTTGACATTGACCCTCTTGGCTCGTGTGACCTGTTCTAACATCCAATTTTTTGTGCAGTTGTAACATGATTTAGTCGCTTATTCTGGTATAGTTTTACATGTAACCTGTTTCTTCTGATAAACTGACATTCGGTTATCGTTACCAACTGGGACACACTTACCTTTCTTTTTCTTATTTCAGAATGGTGCTAACGCTTTGGTTGAATCCAAACTGCCGAGAAGGTTACGCGGTGATGATGACTTTAGGGTCTGAACTGCTATTGTGTAGTTGCTTTCGATTATGGTTGACGGCTTCGTCTGAACCTGTATTAAACGCCATTGCCAAGTGGTTTTGGTTGTGTTGCCTTAGCGATGATGACCTTCAGGTCTGAGCTGATATTTTTGAGTTGATAATTCGCACGAATTTGCAGTTCGACGTTCGGTAGGGAGCTGGTAACGGCTTCGGCCGTGGCTCTCCCGGCCACTCGAATTCTCACGCCCAATGATGGTTAAACTGAGGGCTGAACCCCTGTTCCATCCATTTTGATACCTCGATTCTTCTTTGTCTGAACTGAAACTCATATCTTCTTTTCCTGAACTGATAGGTGAATGTGAGTTTATCTTGCTCTTGTGATTGAGTTTGCATTTCCCGTTGTGGTTTGTGAACTGGACCTCGGCCCTCTCTTGCTTTCGAATTGACTTGAACCTGATTCTTTTGATGTACTTGCCATTCTATTTTCGGATACTGATGCTTTGACTTTTGCAGAGGAATCACTTGCGGATTTATTGGCTCATTTTCAGATTTGGTTTGTCTGTGGATTCAGTTTTTTGATACGGTTTGACCCTGTTACTGATACGTATTGGTTTTGTTTGGATTTCCAAGCTTTTGAGACGAGCCATATTCGATGTGCTTTGGATTTACCATTTGATTCTGCTCATTTCTGGAATTCCTCTGATACAATCCTGGTCATTGTTGTGGATCTGTTGGCTCGTTTCCAGACTCGGATAACCTGTTTTTTCGATACAGTCTCGGACCCGCACATGTTCACCACTATTTTCTTATGATGATTCTTTGCAGATGTTGGCTTACGGTGATGCTTTTGTCAGTAATTCTGTTTGTGTTTTTCTCGACGGAATTGATGCTTAGATTCTTCTCTTGATATTCACTTTTATGCTTAACCAACTTGATGAAACTTATGAACTTTATTTGGTACAATTTGATTTCAGTGGCATTCAGTTTGGTGTTAATGGTGTGGTTCTTTTTTCGACGCATAATCTTAGTCCCTTTGAGCTAATATCTGCTCATTTCCATCGTTTCAGGGCTGGAGTATTTGGATTCACAAACGGTTTGATGATTGGGGCTGTGATGTTGCTAAACTGAGCCTACATGATGGCTGCCTCTGATTGTTTCTATTGTGCACCATCAGTTTGTATTTCCAATTACTTTTGGCTGTGAAACCGTTTCGAGAAAAAAAAGCCACATATTTACTTGATAGGCTGCTATATTTACTTGATGGTCCCTTCAGAATCCACATCTGCGCAAATCATTTCGGCTCGAAAGCTTCCTTTATCTCTCTCTTTTTCGGTTGCCCCTTAAATAAGAACTGTATTACCTGATTTGACGCCAATGGTGCGGATCGGTAACGGGGGTAGGATGCAACTTCGGTCGTGCCACTCCCGGCACTCGATGATGATGATGTTCTGAGAGTGTCAAAGATAACTTCTAACCCTTTCTTGCTTCTGTTTTGTTTTCCTATTCTTTTGCAGGTGATCGGGAATTTCGTGGAGTACTCAAGGGAAGGATACCATGAAGAAGCCTTAGGAGTTTTTAGGATTTAGGATTTTCTTGGAATAGATATTCCATGTAAAAAATGTAATCCCTTTGTAGATGAATGAAATGAATTCAAAAGTTGTCTTGGTCCATTCCATTTGTAAATCAAATATTTATGAAATGAAATTCAACAATATTCATTTACTTCTCAATTGAAATCTCACATACTTATGAATACCAAATTTTGAAATTATTTATATTTACTTCTTAGTTGTAAATTATAAATATTTATGAATAAAAAATCCACAAATATTTGAATTCACTTCCTAATTGTAAAGTATAAACATTCGCGAATGATATTCACAAATATTAAACTTCCACTTCCCTTTCCGTATTAGACAGTATTATGAACGATACTCACCATCTTTGTATCTTTTGACCATTTTAACCGCAACCTGATTAACTCCAAATAAATTCCAAATAATCCCACTTATTGTATGTCCGAAATGCTTTATGGATGAACACAAAAACTACTCAAACGGTCTTAGAACGAAACCATGGGCAACGGATGGCCCACATTCAAATATGTTCCTGACCAATTTCCCGGTAGTAATGACGCCTTGATATAATCAAACCATGTGATAGAAATAGTGTCTCAAGTGTCTCAAAGCTTAGTAACAGCCCGTCTTCAAAGAATTAGCGGAATCCACGTAAAAATGACCAAAATACCCCTGGAACCAATCCTGCAAAACAAACACCTCCATGACTTGATAGTGGTTAGCAGATGCACAGATGAGATGCTATGCGAAATGACTGACTAAATATAAGGGTAAAATTTGGGGTATTACAGTTGCCCCTATTTAAATAGCTACACCGGATGATTTGAGTGACGGAGACTCGAGGAATCATGGTGGAGGGATTTAAATATAGATAACCGAAAATTTTGCCCTTATATGCGGCGATATGCAATGCTATAGACAAAATGAGAACAGACTAATGCAGACGATGCCATGAATATGATATGATATGTATGCTGGAATGATGAATGCGAAAATGTTGACGAATATGACGACGCGAGGACAGATGTTACGAGAAGAACACACTGGGAAAACAACGCGCTGGGACACAGTACAACACTGGGGGATTCTAAAATGATGGTCAACTGGTGCGAACACGACCAATTGTCATTTTTAGAACTGGAACGGGATTCTCAAATGGAGATGGTACCTATGAGGCAGCCTCCACTGGGGAATCTAAAAGTAAAACTGGATCATGTACGACTGCAAGATCGATTACAGAATGCTGGAGCATTGAGCAAAGAATAACATCCAAGCTTCTGTAAACTACCTCTCGTGACAGGATCAAACGGATTTTTCGGAGAATCCGTAGCAAATATACAGGGTAAAAACCGGCTGTATGCCAAAATAAATGGACTTTAAGAATAAGATCCTTAAATGGAGATGGCACTTATGAGACGGCCTTCACCTGGGGAATTTTCAACAATAAAACTGGACCTACACGACTGCAAGATCGGTTACAGAATGCTGGAGCATTGAGCAAAGAATAACATCCAAGCTTCTATAAACTATCCTTCGTGATGGGATTGGACGGACTTTTCGGAAATCCGTATCAAATATACAGGGTAAAGACCGGCTGTATGCCAAAATAAATGGACTTTGATGGGAAATGCCCTGATAAGCTTCTCGAGGGAGAACTGTCACTTATCGTTGGAAGGGACTTACATGCCAAAATAGATAAGCACTCAAATAAAGAGGCTGCTGCTTATCTGATATATAAATCTTCTCATATTTAAGGTCGGAATATGATTCAGATTCTTCTTTTACTAAAGGGTAAATGAACTTCTTCATACTTTAAGATCTGTGCTCTCCTGAATATGATTCTGCTCCTTCTTTTACTAAAGGGTAAATGAACTTCTTCATACTTCAAGATCTGTGCTCTCCTGAATATGATTCTGCTCCTTCTTTTACTAAAGGGTAAATGAACTTCTTCATACTTCAAAATCTGTGCTCTCCTGAATAAGATTCGGTTCAAACCTCCCCATACTTCAAGATGACAAGGAAAATGGAAGCCCAACTGCTCAATGGAGATGGCCATTTGCTGCGAGTCATAACGAAGATAGGATCAGCTTCTCAGGCGAGAAATGTCGCTTATTTGCAAGAGTGGCAATAATAAGCTTCTCAGGTAAGAACTGCTTGTAGAGGTGATAACAAGTAATAATGATGATAAGCTTCTCGGCGGAGAACTGTTGCATACCGTTGCTGAAGACTGTTACGATAAGCTTCTTAACCGAGAACTGTTGTTGATCGATTGTAAAATGTTGTGATAAGCTTCTCTGGTGAGAACTGTTGTTGATTGATGATAGGCTTCTCAGGCGAGAACAGTCGCATACCGATGTTGTAGGATGTAAGATTGTAAGGTGTTATACCGATAGGCTTCTCAGGTGAGAACTGTCGCATACCGACGCCGTAAGATGTACTGATAGATTTTCCAGGCGTGAACTGGTGTGTACCTGTAAAGGATTGTGATTGATTTTCTTGAAAGATAGTGCAAAATAAATGCACATCCGGGTACAGTGATAAGCTTCTCAGACGAGAACAGTCGCGTATCATGCCAAGGTAGGGTGAAAATCTTTAGACGGTGCAAAATAAATGCACGTCTGGTTGGGCTCAGCGACCGCCAAGACTGAGATTCAATCTAGGATCGAGCTAGAAAGAAGACTGGTAATCAAGACTCCATCGAGGGAATGAAATCGAAGGGTAAATATCTTATCCTGGCGAGGAAAGATAGCTGAAGTAACCGTCATCCACGAGGATCGAGCTCTGTGGGGAAACTGGAAACACCTATGTATTTTATGCTTAGGGCTGACAATCTATTTGGAGAGAATGGACGAACCCCAGTTACTCGGCGGTAACAACCAATGATGGTGAGACACAATGAACTTGTGAACGCTAACGCATATGTTACTGCATATGTTAATGTGAATGTATGTTAATGTCTATGTAGTTAAATATGCAGGATGTAATGGAATGAGTATGTAATGAGTATGTGAAATGAATATATGAAATAGGCATGTGATGCTTATGCCCTTGCGTATGCCGACGAAACAGACTAGAGACGGGACGAGAGATGAAATAAACATCTCGAAGGAGATACCCTGCGTTCTCTGCAACCAATACGTCAATCATGGGTGAGAAGGATCAATGGTCGAACCAAATCTGGTTTTAAAGTTCTGAATTCTCTGGGGGAGAAGGTAGTCTGCTTGGGTGCACAGTATCACGTCTTCACATGGGGGGAAGAAAACCTGAGGGACACTTTTGAGTTACCCAAGAAAAAGTTGTCAGCTTATAGTCTCGCTGGGGACTGCGTCAGAGCAATGGTTTAAAAGTGTTTCTGCAACAACGAGATTTTTCGAGGAGTGAAGAGATCCTTCCGAAATTTCGACTAATCAAAGTAATTTCTTATATTTTTGATTGTGTTTTCGAAGAACAGTTTTAAAAATTTTCAAGGCACCTTTCATTTTCAAAAATTTTAAAAATAAATGGCATTTTGCATAACAATAGAAACAAGATTAATGCACCAAGGAATGTAAGTAACAAGATGGTATCTTTTATTAAAGGATGGCAGCTTGCTGAGGGCATAGCTCCACAGATGATTATGCTTTGAAATTGGCAACGTGAGGAAAGGTTACATTGAATCCAACGACACCTACTGACACTAATAACTAAGACTAATCCAAAATCTTGCTTTGGACGAGGATGAACGAACTGAAAAATGGCTCTCATGTGGAAAGCGTGTTCGCGATGATCGGTGTTTTCTGATGCAATAAAATGCCCTCGTCCCTAACTTTTGCCTGGACCGCCCTTTCGGGTTTTCAATCCACCGGGACGCTCTTTTTTGCCTAAGTCGCCCTTTCGGGTTTTCAACTTAGCGAGCTTTTTATTATTATTACTTTTTCTAACCCTTACTTTTGCCTAAGTCGCCTTTTTTCAGGTTTTCAACTTAGCGGGTTTTTAGGCATAGTATTTTCGGACTGCATCAGAATTCACGGGATGTGCAAGCTCTTCTCCATCCATTGTTGTAAGTATCAGAGACCCTCAGGAGAAAACGGTCTTTACAACAAATGGGCCTTCATAATTGGGCATCCACTTTCCACGCATATCTTTATGCACTGGCAAGATCTTTTTGAGTACGAGCTCTCCTTGACAGAACTCACGGATACGAATCTTCTTATCAAATGCTCTTTTCATCCGTTTCTGATATAATTGCCCATGGCACATAGCTGCCATGCGTTTCTCGTCGATGAGATTCAACTGATCCAGTCTGTCTTGAACCCATTCCGCTTCCTCAAGTTCAGCTTCCATCAACACCCTTAAAGAAGGTATCTCCACTTCGATGGGGAGTACGGCGTCCATTCCATACACCAATGAGAAAGGTGTTGCCCCTGTCGAAGTTTGCACTGAGGTCCTGTATCCATGCAAAGAAAACGGTAACATCTCATGCCAATCTTTGTAAGTCACGACCATCTTTTGCAGGATTTTCTTGATATTCTTATTCGCAGCTTCAACGGCCCCATTCATCTTAGGACGGTACGGAGAAGAATTGTGATGCGTGATCTTGAAACTGTCACACAACTCTTTCATAGTCTTGTTATTTAGATTGGTGCCATTGTCAGTTATTATCCGACTTGGAATTCCATAACGGCAGATAATTTCTTTCCTGATGAAGCGGGCAACCACTTGCTTAGTCACGTTGGTGTAGGAGACAACCTCTACCCACTTGGTGAAATAATCAATAGCAACAAGGATAAAACGATGACCATTAGAAGCCTTCGGCTCGATTGCCCCAATCATGTCAATGCCCCACATTGAGAACGGCCATGGTGAAGACAAAACATTCAACGGCGAGGGAGGTACATGCATTTTATCAGCGTAAATTTGGCACTTATGGCATTTTCTAGCGTATTGGATGCAGTCAGCTTCCATAGTTAACCAATAATATCCAGCCCTTAACATCTTCTTGGACATAGCATAACCATTGGCATGAGTGCCGAAGGTCCCCTCGTGAATCTCTTGCAGCAACATGTCCGCTTCCCGTTTATCAACACATATGAGCAAAACCATGTCGTGATTTCTTTTGTATAACACACCATTACTGATAAAGAACTTTGAAGCCAGTCTTCTCAATGTTTTCTTGTCCAGACTGGTAGCCCCATCGGGATACTCTTGCTTGACTAGATATTTCTTGATGTCATGAAACCAAGGCTTTTCATCCACCTCATCCTCTTCAACTACTTGACAATAAGCGGGCTCAACTTTGCGTTCAATATGAATAAGAGGTGCTTCATTAACGAACTTAACTTTCCACATGGACGCTAACATGGCTAAAGCATCAGCAACGTGATTCTCAGATCTAGGAACATGCTCGAACTCTATCTCGTCGAAATACTTAATCAGCTCGACAATGTAGTCCTTGTAAGGGATTAACTTCTCATTCTCCGTTTCCCATTTGCCTTGTACCTGGTAAATAACCAAGGCTGAGTCACCACTTACTTTGAGAAGTTTGATTCGGAGGTGAATTGCTGCTTCGAGGCCTAGAATACATGCTTCATACTCTGCGACGTTATTAGTACACTCAAAGTCTAACCTTGCTGTAAACGGAGTGAATCCACCTTTTGGGTTCATCAAAACGGCGCCTATACCATGCCCATTGAAATTCGAGGAACCATCAAACATCATCCTCCACCAAAGACCTGGTTCTGGACCTTCGCTCGGATCTGGCTCTTCACAATCTCTCTTGATCAACAAAATATCCTCATCAGGAAAGTCAAACTTAAGAGGTTCATAATCTTCAACTGGCTGATCTGCAAGATAATCCGATAAGATACTACCTTTAATTGCCTTCTGGGGTACATACTGGATGTCATATTCGGATAACAACAAGTGCCAACGGGCTAGCCTCCCAGTTTGAGCAGGTTTTTCAAGAATATACTTGATCGGATCCATTTTAGAAATCAACAATGTGGTATGACAGATCATATATTGCCGGAGGCGCCTAGCGGCCCATGCCAACGCACAACAAGTTTTCTCCAATGGTGAGTATCTGTTTTCACAATCGGTAAACTTCTTGCTCAGATAATAAATCGCATGTTCCTTTCTTCCAGTCTCATCATGTTGCCCAAGCACACAACCCATAGACTTCTCAAGAACAGTAAGGTACATAAACAACGGTCTTCCGGGTACGGGAGGAATCAGAATAGGGGGGTCTTGCAAATAATTCTTAATTTTCTCAAACGCTTTCTGACAATCAGGGTTCCACTCAACCGTCTGCCCCTTACAAAGCAATTTGAATATCGGCTCACAAGTAGCGGTCATGTTAGAGATAAACCTGGAAATATAATTCAGACGCCCCAGAAAACCTCTAATTTGTGTCTCAGTTTGCGGAGCTGGCATATCTTGAATGGCTCGGACCTTGTCAGGATCTACCTCAATCCCTCGTTGACTAACAACAAAACCAAGCAATTTTCTAGATCTGACACCGAAGGTACATTTAGCAGGATTCAACTTCAACTGATATTTCCTGAGTCGTTCAAACAACTTCACCAAATGGTCTAGATGTTCCTCTTCACTCTGAGATTTGGCTATCATATCGTCCACATACACCTCGATCTCTTTGTGCATCATATCATGGAAAAGAGTTGTCATAGCGCGTTGATAAGTTGCCCCTGCGTTCTTCAAACCGAAGGGCATGACTTTGTAGTAAAAGGTCCCCCAAGGAGTAATGAAAGTAGTCTTCTCTCGATCATCGGGGTCCATTTTGATCTGATTATAGCCAGAGAAACCATCCATAAATGAGAACAACGCAAAACTGGCTGTATTGTCTACAAGTGTATCAATATGCGGCAGAGGGAAGTCATCTTTCGGACTTGCTTTGTTCAGATCCCTATAATCCACACACATCCTAACTTTACCATCTTTCTTGGGCACTGGCACAATGTTGGCAACCCAATCTGGATATTTTGCAACTGCCAAGAAACCTGCATCTAACTGTTTTTTAACCTCATCTCGAATTTTCAAAGCCATGTCGGGTCTCGTTCTTCGAAGCTTTTGTTTGATAGGTGGACAATTTGGCTTAAGTGGCAACTTGTGAACAACAATATATGTGTCTAAACCAGGTATATCTTGATACGACCACGCAAACACATCAATATATTCTTTTAACAACTCAATCAACCCCTGCTTAACCTCTTTCCCAAGCATTGCACCAATCTTGACCTCTTTCTTGTTTTCATCTGTGCTAAGATTAATTAAGTCCACCTGCTCTTTATGCGGTTGAAGCTCTGTGTACTCGTACTCAATCAATTTTGTCAGTTCAGCGGGTACTTCAAAATCTTCTTCACCCTCGTCTTCAGCTTGATTGATGGGTGCATCCCAGTCAGGAGTGTCAATAAAGTCATTGGATCCAACAAAGTTTGCGATGTCTCTGCATGATGGAAGGCTTACTTAATTAAAATGCTCGAAGATATGCAAGATAAGATGCTATTTTTTTGTTTTATTTTTTTTTGAAAAAAATTGCCAACTTCATTTTTTAAAGGTGAAAACGAAAAACGCAAATGAACCAAAGCGGAATTGAACAAAATGCCTTTATTAATATCCTTTTAAAAGTGAAAGGTGGCCCAACAAAAACGACCCTGTAGCCTTGGGCAGAGCTACGGATTTTTTTATTTGAAAACATAAGTGAAAAAGCTAAAAATTACTTTGATAATGGAAAAATAACAGGGATCTCTACGGCCTCCCAGTTGTTCAAAGCTGCATCACCCTTAAACACCAGGTTGCTCAGATCTTCATCTTCCTCACAGTCACTGACGACATTAACTTGGAATCCTCCGCTGACGAATACCTCTTGGATAACCTTCGGACGCCCTTCGACAGTTGTGGCAGCTCCATTCTGAGTTGGTTTGTAACCCAACCCAAAGCGATCAGCCTTGGTCTTGACATCAATTACCTCTCCCCAACCTTCTGGAATGCCCCTGTCAATTATTGATTTGGTACTCTTCAGAGATGCAAAAGATGGATTACCCTGGCCTACTGTCTCTTCGACTTCTAATAGAACTGCGTTGGCGATCTCGAGTGCTTGAAAGGAGATTTCCAAAGCATTCTCATCGGCCTCGATGTAACGGAAAGAAGACAGGTTACTGACCATCAGATCCTCCTCACCGTGTATAATAACTAACTTTTCATCGATCACGAACTTCATCTTTTGATGTAACGTTGAGGTTACTGCCCCAGCGGCATGAATCCATGGCCTTCCAAGTAAACAGCTGTAATTGGGATTAATGTCCATGACTTGAAACGCGATATTAAAAACTTGCGGTCCAATCAGGATGGGAAGTTCAACCTCCCCCATTACCGACCGGCGAGAACCATCGAAAGCCTTGACGATCAAGGGAGTAGGTTTCAACGCAGTCTCTTTGAAAACCAACTTATCAAGAACCCTCTTGGGTAGAACATTCAAAGAAGAGTCGGTGTCCACTAGCACCCTCGCTAAATTGTCCTCCTGACATTTCACTGATATATGTAAAGCACGATTATGATTCGGACCCTCCTTTGGTAACTCTTCGTTGCTGAAACTAAGAGTGTTGCATGAGGTCAGGTTGGCAATCACACTATCAAACCGACTGGTGCTGATATCCTGATCCACATATGCTTGAGTCAAAACTTTCTGCAAGGCCGTCCTGTGAGCGGGTGAACTCATCAACATAGATAAAATCGAAATCTTGGAAGGAGTTTGATGAAGTTGATCGATAACTTTATAGTCACTTTTCTTGATGATCCTCAAAAACTCAGTGTCTTCATCATTCGTAACGGCTCCCTTACCTTTGTCTTTGACAGGCACTGGGATATTAGTTGTTTCCTTAGGTGGAACCTCATTGAAACGGGGAGTATACACACGGCCACTGCGAGTCATCCTGCTTGCCTCTGCGATATTGGTCACAGTGTCCTTAACCTCTTCATTTGGAATAACCTTCCCAGACTCCTTGTCAATCATCGTCACGTCATATTTCCAAGGTACAAATTTAGGATCACTGAAAGGAAACGGACTTGGTTTTCGAATAATTATAGGCTTAGGCTGATTCGTCTCAGGGATAAACGACTTTGGTATATCGAACACGGGATTGGCAGAACTTGCCCCTGACAGATTAAACACTGGTACCTTACCCTTTGATTCAGGCTGATGGAAGACAGGCTCAACCACGGCGACTTCATCCTTCTTGGCTTGGCTTGTCACTTGTAAAATACCCTCATCAATCAACCTCTGAACATCGTTCTGAACCAACACACAACCCTTAATACTGGCATCACAACTTGCGCATGCGACGTGGGAAGTATCTACTAGACCGACTTCAAACAATTTCGAATGGAATATCTTAAGAGGAGTCTTAATCTGAACAACATCAAGGACATAAACTTCCTCAGAATCAGCATTAATGGCATTAACACTCTCATGGTTAGGAAAAGGATTCTTCTTAACATTCGGTTGAGGATCTTCAAATGACAAAATCTTCTTTTCCAACAGATCCCTGACAAGACTTTTGAGAGCATAACAGTTCTCTAGATCATGACCAGGCGCACCCTCATGAAATAAACAATGAGCGGCGGCGTTGTAATTGGCAGGCAGCGGATTAGGAGGCGGACCCAAAGCTCGAGTAGTGATTAGACCTTGCTTGACTAATGAGGGATACAACTCGGTGAAAGTCATTGGAATCGACGGGCAAGGTTTATACTGCCTCTTGTTCGGAACATTCTGGCGAGGAGCTGGACTCTTTGGCTGTTGATGGGCAGGAGCGTTGGGCGCTTGTTGATAGTTAGGAGGCGGATAAACAGGAGACTGTTGCATAGGAACCTGTTGATTGAAAGAAGGTGCAACAGCTGCCACATAGGGTTGTTGAGCATATTGAATCGGATACCCCTGAGGTTAAGCATAACCTTGCGGATATTGATAAAATTGGTCTCTTCGTCTACTGGAGGATATAACATTAGTTTCACCTTCTTTCTTCTTCTGAGAGCTGAACGAAGGTTTCTTCGGCTGATCCTTTGAAACACCATGAGTATTTGTCATTTTACCGCTTTTCATACCCAATTCAATCTTGACACCCACAACAACGATGTCAGAGAAATTTGCAGTCACACTACCCACCATCCTTTCGTAAAATTCTGGACGAACCGTGTCGACAAACCAATCAGCTAACTCTTTCTCGGTCAAAGGAGGTTCTACTTGCGAAGCAATCTCTCTCCACCTTTGAGCGTACTCTTTGAATGACTCAGAATTCTTTTGTGACATACTCAACAACTGTCTTCTGTCAGGAGCCAGATCCATATTGTACTTGTAATGTTTGATGAAAGCGTCAGATAAATCTTGGAACGTCTTAATGCGAGACTGGTCCAAAGTTAAGTACCATTTGGAAGAAGCACCCTTCAAACTGTCTTGGAAGCAATGAATCATCAATTTATCATTCTCAACATGGGAAACCATTTTACGATAGTACATGATCAGATGACTCTTAGGACAAGTGGCACCTTCATAGCGATCGAAGTTCGGAGTTTTGAACATTGGGGGAATAACCAAACCTGAGACCAAACAAACGTCCCTTGTAGCAGTCCCAAAAATTTGATCACCTTCTACCTTTCTCAATCTTTGGGCGATAGTGTCTACTTCCTCACGAAGCTTGTCATGTTTCTCATAACCTTCAACATTCTCCTCAAGATTATCAAAGACGGTCTCATTGAAATACGGTTGCACACGGGTGTGCACAACTGGTGGTGCAAAGATAGGAGCCCCTCTAGAAACTTCGGAAAATAAAGGAACGACTTGCTGAACAGGCTGATTAATCGGAACAGTGGCTTGAGGAGGCACAAAACCTGGAGCAAGACCATAAGGCGGGTCCCTTGCTACGGTCACATTTGGTGGAGGGTCCACAGTAACGCCGGTAATCTCGGAAACAACAGTAGGCTGGGTATCCATCTTAGCATTCATGACATGTAATAATTCCATCATACGCCCCATACCCCCTCGCAGGTCTTCAAGTTCGTTGCTAAGGCGATCAATCTCTTTTGTCTGATCCTCCATTCTTTTCCGAGTTTGAGCTCTAGTGTTGTACTGGTGCCGAGGACTCAGGGTGACGAAACTGGAAGGCGAGAGAACCGAACATGAGAAAACGGAAGACACATGCAATGCAAGAAAACATATGATGCTATGATGCGAATGCAAATGAAGATTTCATGGAATTCAAACATTCACGAATGTCGTGGGGTACCAAGAAAATTTGTTTTTCTTGTTTTTTTTTTATATTTATTTATTTATGGTATCCCGTGATATAAATGATGTTTGAATTCCACGAAATACAATGCAATGGGATGCTTTATGGATGCAATGCACATGAATACACAAAGTCCTAGGTTAAAGGACATGAATGGAGTTAAGGTCTACCCATCCCCAAAAGGAGTGTACTATAGGTTAGTTGTACATGCCGAACAAGTTTCTAAAAAGTGCCCAAAGTCATCAGCCCATCTTTCGGATATTATCAACCTTCCGATTGACTCGGGGATTAATAATATTCTCAAGAGAACCTCTTTTGAGTGTAGTATCGCGTAGCAACCATTGTAGGATTACTCCCACATAGTTCCCGCACTACGTCCTAAATAAGGCCTAGGTGGTGTAAAGGTACTACGGTTCCCAATATCACAGACTCCAATCGACCATGGAAAAAGTTTTCACGATTACTCGTTCAACCGAGCCATTTTCGAAAAGGTCTCAACTGAGCGGTGATTCTCGAATCAGCTTGGTCGGGATTCAACTCCCTATAAGCCTCATCGAATATATCCCCATCCTATAATAATGTCACTAGTCCGGGCGTAGGACTTATCTCACAACACAAGGACCAGTCCCAAATCAGAGCACAAATATGTACATGCAAATGAATAGTAAAACAAATAGTAATAAATATGAACAAATTAGGGATAACCCTCAAAAGTTCAAGGTCTCCCCAGTGAAGTCGCCATTTTCTGTTGCGGTGGAAATAGGATTACAAACTATTAATGAGTTTGAATCGCAATTCAATTCACAACCGCTCTTTGATTTATCCGAAGGAAAAGGTCAAAAGAGGGAAAACCTATTTTTGCATCGTAAACACAATGCGGGGAAAGATCTAGGGTTCGGGGGTTGGTTAAATTTAGGGAAGGTATTAGCACCCTAAACTTCTGTAGTACTCTACAGGAACCTTTTGTTCAGATGTTTACTATTTGCTTTATTTATTTACTTAAGGTATATGTACAAAGGATTAAAAGTGAGAAAGGAGACCTAAGGGGTTAATTCTAAGTTTACTCGGCAAGACATTGCATCTTGTGCCTACATATCCTTACGGGAATGGAATCAGAGTAACTGTAGTTCCCCTCAAAAGGGAGGTTAGAAACGTCTTGACTGTGGTCAAGGTCTCAAGGGGAATAAACGCATCTTAAGGACACGCTTACATGGAGTGTAGAAACTCCAAATCTCTACGTTGAATTGTTAAGTGAATTAGGGTTAGGTTAGGGATTCCGCGGCGGGAAACCCTAAAATAAGCGCGGCAGCTCTTTGACCTAATGCTAGGGGTAAAATTGTAATTTGGCGGCGACGAGGCATTTGTGAAAATTAGGGTTTATGAGGTTGTAAGGGTTTGAAGTTGAGGACTATTGACACGGCGGCCAAACGGCTAGACCTAATTCCCCCGGAGGTGTGCAGTGTAACAGAATAATGGTAACGGCGTGAGATAATTGAATCATGCAAACAGGAACTTAAAGACAGAAATTAAAGCGCGATTGTTAGGGTTCGCGAGGTTACATGAGAGGAGCAGATACAATATGATAGTGAAATTTAAATAGAATAATAATGAAATAAATAACAGTAAACGCAATAAACTGCAAAACGAACAAACAACGTCAGGGGGCAGAATTAAAAGGATTATCAGATGGTGAAGAAGTGAAATTATGTATATTTTTGTGGTTTTATTTTATGATATAAACTTTAAATTAAAATATGATTTTTTAATATTAATTTTCTCAAATCCTAAAAAAAACTATTTTAACCTAATTTTTATTATTTTTTTTAAAAAAATGGATTTTAATATTATTTATAAAAAAAAAGATTTTTTGTTTATTATTATAAAAAGGTTTTTTAATTTTATTTATTTTAAAAAAACAGTTTTAATATTTACTATAATATTAATTATAAAAAACAAAAAAATAAAAAAATGAAAATGAAAAATAAAAGGGGTTGGGCCGGTAATCACTTCCAGACCCAACCCGGTTGATGCAAGTATAACAAAACACCACAACTAGGGTTCCCAAAACCCTAATTACTCTGCGGCGCTGTTCTTCAATTCCTCTTCTTTTTCCTCACTGCGATTCTCTTTCTCTTTACAATTCCTGAAAAGAAAACACACAAGAATATGTGAAATGAGCGATTCAACCTTTAGCTAGGGTTCGAGCGATCTCGTTGAACTCGTGATGGTGGTGATCGGTGGTTGTTAATGATCAACGGAAGCGATGATGACGTCCGTTCTGAGCTTCGAAGGGAGGTATTTGCTCGTCGTGGCTTTAAACGGCGCCGGTGAATCCTCTCCACTTGGATTGCTTTGTTTCGAGGATGGATGCGATGGTTTCTAAGTCTTTTCTCTCGTTGCCGCCCAGCCAGCTCTCTTTCGGTCTCTCTCCGTCTTTCGTCTAGGGTTTTCTTACGAGGTGATGTCCTTCCTTTTATATCTTCTGATTCTCTTTTGGGCCTTTGATAATAGTGGATTTGCGTTATTTTTCTGAGATTGGATCGCGATTTTGTGATACAATTTGATTTTGTGGAACTTTTATGAACCAACATTATTTCGATCTAATTGGACATTTGATAAGATTTCCTTCCATTTCTGGATTTGATTGAGATACGAAATTTGTTGTGTCTGTTTTAGATATCCATTGTGAACTGATTTGGACTGCTTACTCTTTTGCAGATGTGGACTTTCTTTTGATGCCCCTTTGATCTTTGGACTGGTCTTTTTTGATATCCATCTTACTTGATGGGTTTTCTTGACATTGACCCTCTTGGCTCGTGTGACCTGTTCTAACATCCAATTTTTTGTGCAGTTGTGACATGATTTAGTCGCTTATTCTGGTATAGTTTTACATGTAACCTGTTTCTTCTGATAAACTGACATTCGGTTATCGTTACCAACTGGGACACACTTACCTTTCTTTTTCTTATTTCAGAATGGTGCTAACGCTTTGGTTGAATCCAAACTGCCGAGAAGGTTACGCGGTGATGATGACTTTAGGGTCTGAACTGCTATTGTGTGGTTGCTTTCGATTATGGTTGACGGCTTCGTCTGAACCTGTATTAAACGCCATTGCCAAGTGGTTTTGGTTGCGTTGCCTTAGCGATGATGACCTTCGGGTCTGAGCTGATATTTTTGAGTTGATAATTCGCACGAATTTGCAGTTCGACGTTCGGTAGGGAGTTTGTAACGGCTTCGGCCGTGGCTCTCCCGGCCACTCGAATTCTCACGCCCAATGATGGTTAAACTGAGGGCTGAACCCCTGTTCCATCCATTTTGATACCTCGATTCTTCTTTGTCTGAACTGAAACTCATATCTCCTTTTCCTGAACTGATAGGTGAATGTGAGTTTATCTTGCTCTTGTGATTGAGTTTGCATTTCCCGCTGTGGTTTGTGAACTGGACCTCGGCCCTCTCTTGCTTTCGAATTGACTTGAACCTGATTCTTTTGATGTACTTGCCATTCTATTTTCGGATACTGATGCTTTGACTTTTGCAGAGGAATCACTTACGGATTTATTGGCTCATTTTCAGATTTGGTTTGTCTGTGGATTCAGTTTTTTGATACGGTTTGACCCTGTTACTGATACGTATTGGTTTTGTTTGGATTTCCAAACTTTTGAGACGAGCCATATTCGATGTGCTTTGGATTTACCATTTGATTCTGCTCATTTCTGGAATTCCTCTGATACAATCCCGGTCATTGCTGTGGATTTGTTGGCTCGTTTCCAGACTCGGATAACCTGTTTTTTCGATACAGTCTCGGACCCGCACATGTTCACCACTATTTTCTTATGATGATTCTTTGCAGATGTTGGCCTACGGTGATGCTTTTGTCAGTAATTCTGTTTGTGTTTTTCTCGACGGAATTGATGCTTAGATTCTTCTCTTGATATTCACTTTTATGCTTAACCAACTTGATGAAACTTATGAACTTTATTTGGTACAATTTGATTTCAGTGACATTCAGTTTGGTGTTGATGGTGTGGTTCTTTTTTCGGTGCATAATCTCAGTCCCTTTGAGCTAATATCTGCTCATTTCCATCGTTTCAGGGCTGGAGTATTTGGATTCACAAATGGTTTGATGATTGGGGATGTGATGTTGCTAAACTGAGCCTACATGATGGTTGCCTCTGATTGTTTCTGTTGTGCACCTTCAGTTTGTATTTCCAATTACTTTTGGCTGTGAAACCGTTTCGAGAAAAAAAAGCCACATATTTACTTGATAGGCTGCTATATTTACTTGATGGTCCCTTCAGAATCCACATCTGCGCAAATCATTTCGGCTCGAAAGCTTCCTTTATCTCTCTCTTTTTCGGTTGCCCCTTAAATAAGAACTGTATTACCTGATTTGACGCCAATGGTGCAGATCGGTAACGGGGGTAGGATGCGACTTCGGCCGTGCCACTCCCGGCACTCGATGATGATGATGTTCTGAGAGTGTCAAAGATAACTTCTAACCCTTTCTTGCTTCTGTTTTGTTTTCCTATTCTTTTGCAGGTGATTGGGAATTTCGTGGAGTACTCAAGGGAAGGATACCATGAAGAAGCCTTAGGAGTTTTTAGGATTTAGGATTTTCTTGGAATAGATATTCCATGTAAAAAATGTAATCCTTTTGTAGATGAATGAAATGAATTCAAAAGTTGTCTTGGTCCATTCCATTTGTAAATCAAATATTTATGAAATGAAATTCAACAATATTCATTTACTTCTCAATTGAAATCTCACATACTTATGAATACCAAATTTTGAAATTATTTATATTTACTTCTTAGTTGTAAATTATAAATATTTATGAATAAAAAATCCACAAATATTTGAATTCACTTCCTAATTGTAAAGTATAAACATTCGCGAATGATATTCACAAATATTAAACTTCCACTTCCCTTTCCGTATTAGACAGTATTATGAACGATACTCACCATCTTTGTATCTTTTGACCATTTTAACCGCAACCTGATTAACTCCAAATAAATTCCAAATAATCCCACTTATTGTATGTCCGAAATGCTTTATGGATGAACACAAAAACTACTCAAACGGTCTTAGAACGAAACCATGGGCAACGGATGGCCCACATTCAAATATGTTCCTGACCAATTTCCCGGTAGTAATGACGCCATGATATAATCAAACCATGTGATAGAAATAGTGTCTCAAGTGTCTCAAAGCTTAGTAACAGTCCGTCTTCAAAGAATTAGCGGAATCCACGTAAAAATGACCAAAATACTCCTGGAACCAATCCTGCAAAACAAACACCTCCATGACTTGATAGTGGTTAGCAGATGCACAGATGAGATGCTATGCGAAATGACTGACTAAATATAAGGGTAAAATTTGGGGTATTACAGTAATTAATTTGAAATGATAGTTTTTTTCGTATATTATTTGAAAATAATGGTTATTTTAAAAAATCCAATTCATCTTCCATTTTGTTATTAATGAAATATTTTGACTCATTATATTGAATTTTTTTATTACTTTTAAATTATCATTTTAATTATTTATTATTTGAGTTTTTATTGTTAATGTGTTATTTTTATAAATATGACAATAAATGGTTAAATATATTTGCTTATTAGTAGGTTGTTTCCCATGAAAATTGGTAAACAATCGTTGATCTTCCACATCTAACTTTGGTGACTCACATGACCGATCAAATTGATCCTAGGACATGTGCTAACAATTGATTGAAAATGAATTCTAAAGACTAAACACTTCGACAGTGTTCGTAAAGAGGAGTTTATCTAAAAGTATGGTTTAAAAGAAACGCAAGAACATTAAATCAAAAAAAAAAAACTGAAGACATCAAAGAAAGGCTAAAAAAATAAGACACAATGCTGAAACGTAACTTGCAATAAAGTAAAAGATAATTTTTTGATGAAAAGTTAAAGTAAATTGCATTAAAGAAGAAAATTGTGTTTACATCACGTACATTCTCCCAATACTCTTTTCTCTACACGCGGAAACTTTGACTAAATCTGAAGTAACTTGTACAAAGTGAACACCACCCTAACCTTATTGATATAACTCCTATTTATTATAACAAAACTAACTGCTACCACTTGTCCTTTAACTGTCTTTAAAGGCTTATATGTTAAAGAATACTCAGTCAATGCTAGTGCCCATTTACCAACTCGATTATGTAAGATAGGTTTAGACAACATATGGTTAATAACATCAAAATGAGACGAAACATAAATATCAACTGGTTTTATATATTGCTTTAATTTTGTACAAGAGAAATACAAGCATAAGCATAATTTTTCTATCATGTTATACCTAGTTTCTGCATCATTCAAAACTCTACTGAGGTAGTAGATGGCCCTTTCGACATCATCTTCATCCTCTTGAGCCAACATGCTCCCTGAGGTTTTGTCTGACGCAGCTGTGTACAACCTCATAATCCTATTCCTACAAGGCGGTGAAAGAATTGGAGGATGACTCAGTTAGTCGTTGATCTTGTCGAAGGCTTCCTGCTGATCTTACCCCCATTCGAATCCTTCTTTGTTGAATCGAAATAATGGTGAAAAGGCCTGCATTTTTCGCTTAAGTTCGATATGAACCTTCTAAAGAAATTAATCTTGCCCAGCAATGCTTGCAACTCCTTTTTAGTTGATGGCGTTTTCGCTTCCATGATGGCTTTGGTTTTATTCTGGTTGATCTCGATCCCCTTTTTGTGGACCACAAAGCCTAGAAAATCTCCTGCCTGAACACAAAATGCACATTTAAGAGGATTCATTTTAAGACCATATCTTTTCATCCTTTCGAAGGATTGTCAAAGATGACTCAAGTGACTCTTCCCTAAAACAGACTTAACCATAATATCATCAATATATATTTGCATGAAAGTCTCTATACAATCACGGAAGATTGAGTTCATTGCTCGTTGATATGTTACCCTAGCATTTTTTTGGCCAAAAGGCATCACTACCCATTCGTAGGTGCCTAAGGCTCCAGGACATCAAAAAACTGTTTCGGGGACATCATCTTCAGCAATGAATATTTGGTTATAACCAGAGTACCCGTCTAACATATTAAGATACTCACAAGTCTTGTGGCAGAGTCGACTAGCATTTCTGCCACAGGCATAAAATACTCATCCTTTGGAGTTGCAGAATTTAGATCTCTAAAGTCTATGCAAACTCTTAAAGAACCATTATTTTTTATGACAGGTACAATGTTAGTTAACCACTCGACATACCTGACAGTGCGGATGAACTTGCATCGAATGAGTCTTTCAACTTCCTCCTTTATCTTTGAGAGAATTTATGGGGCAAACTGTCTTGGATTCTATTTGATTGGCTTCTTCCCAAGCTTGATCGAAAACTTATGTTCGACCAACTCTCTACTCAGACCAGGCATCTCATCATAGTCCCAGGAGAAACAGTCTTTAAACTCCTACAACAACTGGATGACTTCGACCTTAAGTTGTGGGTCAAGATTGGCGCTGACATATGTTGGCCTTTTGGTTGCCCCTTCTCCTAGGTCAATTTCTTCTAATGGGTCCTGTACTAGCATCAGCGGACCCTTTTCAAACCCCAAAGACTCATCATCATAGATGGCATCAAGCCTCTGGCTCTGTTCTACACCCTGAACCTTATCAAGTGGCTATGGGTCGAAGTCCTTACGAGGACCTTCTTGGTGGAAACCGGAATTAGCCTTGACGGCCATATATTCATTAGCAGCTTCCAAAACCGCCTGTAATTTGGTTTCAGTCACGTAGGCCGAAATTCTTCTTAATGCTTTGAACTGAGTCGTTGTCACTAATTTCATTTCCCAACCCTATGGGGTCTAATGTAGGTTCATCAAGGTATGAGAGCCTTTCTCCTAGCACCTATTTATCCCACTGGAAACTATCGACGGGATGTAAGTACAATGAGCAAAATATTTCATCATTTGGGACAAACTTAAGATCTGTGGGGGCCACAAGGGGCAATATGAGTCAGGTGATTGTCGAATTGTCTCTTGTCGACATGATTTATGGGTGCCTTAAAATACACCTAGTCAACTTCAATGTTCTCTACTATGTCATATGGCCTTCAGATGGTGATTCGTTGATGCATCGAAGATGGCACTGTACATATGTCATGTATCCACTCACGTCCTAAGAGCAAATTATAGTTGGCTTTTATTTCTACTACCATGAAGACAGTAGGCCTAGTGATTGTTCCAACTGTTAAGTCAACTTGTATCACACCCAACGTAGAGCCAACTTTTCCTTCGTAATTCGAAAGAACCATATTATGTGGCTTAGTATCAGTGTCATACTTGCCAATCTTGTTCAATAAGAAATGTGGCATCAGGTTTACTGTTGCGCCACAATCCACTAATATCTTTTTCACTGGTACATTCTCCACCTTCTCAGTGATGTAAAGAGGCTTCAGGTGACCTTTCATCGCCTCTGTAAGTCGCTCGAATAAGGTGTTATGCTCTTCAAAACACCCTTTATTTATGATATAGTAGCACACTAGCTTGTGTGTTGCCATCTCCGCTTCAGTGTAAGCATCCAAATTTTCGACCTCTGTAATTTGGTCGAAGTCCTCAGGCATTACAGACACCACAATGACTAGGACATCCAAAGAAGCATCAGACTCAGATTCAAAGTTATCTGTCATTTCTTCATCATCTTCGACAGTCTTTTCATGTTTGTCCTATTGAGAGGAAACAATTTCCGCCCCACAGGCACTTTTTCAGCAATTTTCATTTGATTCCCTATGTTATTATTAGTAGGGACATTAGTAATGGACTCTCCTTGGTCCTTCGAATGAGCCTCCCTGAGAGCCTTCCTTCTACGTTGTTCTCTCCTCCATTGAGATCACGACGTCGGGTTCTTCCCTTTATAGTTCTCAGAAACGTGAGCAGTTTTGTTGGAGGATTAAAACTCCTTGCGATAGGTTATCGAAGAGCCCCTGTTGCCTTCAAATGTTTTCCATTTATGCTGACCTTTCTACCTGTCCTCATTTGGTTTGACCAATTTTCCGTTAGAAAGTTTAGCAAATGGCTTGAAGGTAGCAGACCTTGCTCCTGGTGCTCTAGCCTTCGACTTCAGCCTTCTTGGATCGATACTTCGGGGGCCATGGTTGGCCTTTTCCCACTTCTACTTAGCTTTTCGTACCTCTTCAAGCTTCTGAGCAGCCTTTTGATCGAAAATTGCGTTGTATCTAGGGCATAACATGACACCTGATCCCTTCTTTTGGCAGCGGTGAAGTAATTTAATAATGGTTTTTTCCTGTTTTGGATACGCCACTTTGTTGCGCTCTTCCTGGTAGCTTGCTTCATCAACCTCCATGGTTTTATGTTGTGTAATCTCGACCATATTTATGTCCATGTTGACATCAACACTAAGATTCAGATTGCAGAAGTCCATATCAAGGCCTTCAGCAGCCCTGCCCATCTTAACGAAACTATCTACGGTTTGTTTGGTAACCAGCATCATGTTAGTATCTTCAGTGATCCCGTCATCCAAGACATTAGTAGCTTTGTCGAAGCCATCAGCGACCTCACTCATGATTTTCTCCATGGCATTAATGTCAAGGCCTACAGTAATCTTGACTAACACAGCATCATTGGCGAAATCTTCAGTGATTTCCACCATATTAATTGAACAGTCAAAGTCATCAGCAACTTCAACCATATGTACTTCTGT
Organism: Lathyrus sativus; assembly: GCA_963859935.3. Classification (NCBI taxonomy): domain Eukaryota; kingdom Viridiplantae; phylum Streptophyta; class Magnoliopsida; order Fabales; family Fabaceae; genus Lathyrus; species Lathyrus sativus. Next base: position 384,119,313 of record OZ012741.1, on the reverse strand, counting down.
GGGCTCAGCATAATGGGCATCCACTATTTGTAACGGGTGAGAGTCAATTTTCATTTAACTGTGTCGCGGTGAAATTTGGATACCAAACTATTGATTAGTTTAAATCTTTAATTCATTTTGCAACCGAACTTTGATTTGTCCAAAGGAGGGTATAAAGATTGAAATTCCCACAATGAAATGCAAATGCAAGCTAGAGAGTTTTAGGTTCGGGGGTCGGTTAAACTTAGGGAAGGTACTAGCATCCTAAGTTTCTGTAGTACTCTACAGGAACTTCTTGTTTCATATTTGTTTATTGCTATGTGTTATCTGCTTAAGGTTAAAGACCTAGGTGGTTTATTTCTAAGTATACTCGATAAGATGTCGCATCTTATGCCTACATATCCTTACGGGAGTGGAATCAGAGTATCTGTAGTTCCCCTAAAGGGTTTGAGGAGTTCTTTGACTGTGGTCAAAGTTCCTACGGGTTTAGGGTAGTTGATTTATTGATTTTAGGAGAAAAGGTGAGTTGTCATTTTAAGGGAGATTTAACCGCCACGAATTTGTAGGAAAATAGTCTTTGCATCGTCTTAAGAGAAGGGCTCAAGTACTCGGATATGGATCGACGAGTACGCCTCTATCTCTCTTAAGGCAAAGTCCCTACGGTATTGAGTGTATTGTTGTGGGGTGGAAGTTCTATCTCGCTTAAGATGACTAACATCTATTTCTCTATTGTGTTTGAATATTGTTGTATTGAGTTGTTTGTTTATTCTAAGTTGTAAAGTAAAGACAAAGGTCCTCCTATGGGGTAGGATCTAACTTAGAGATCGACTTGAATGGGATCAAGGATCATGTGGGAAAATGATGCAAATGATGCATACGCACGATTGTTGAGATCATGCGCAAGTTCTTCCTTTGGACGGAGTGCAATTGCGAGAATGATAAACATGATAGTGTTAAATTGCGGAAGATAAAGTTGCAGAATAATAAAGGGCAAGTAAATAAAACATACACATACGCATGAAAGTGCTAAGTGAGTGTGTGAGTTGTGAATAAAATAAAAGTAGATAAAATAAAACGCACATACGCATGAAAGCGCTAAGTGTGTGGATGTGAATGTGCGGAAGCGTGCACGATTGGATTATGGTGTTGATTGTTTTAGGCGAGGTTATTCGATTTTATGTGTGAAATTGATTTTAGTAAAAAAGGTTAAATAGAAAGTAGGTGTGAATTAATTTTATTATTTTTTATTTTACTTAAAGAGAAAATGTTCAAATTGTAAAAAATATTTATTGAATTAATTGGGATTTTAAATAAATGAGTTTTCATAAAAAGATGTAGTCATTTAATATAACAAGTTATATTTTTTCTAAAAAGAGTTTATTAAGATAAAATCGTCTTCTTATTATAAAAATAGGTTTTTAATTAGTTTTACCAAAAGATATTTTAATAAGTGAAAAGCCTTTTATTTTATATCTTATAATATGACTAATTTATTATATTAAAAGGGTTATTAATTTAATGAAAATATAAATAAGTTAAAGGTGAATAAAAAACAAATATGAGTGAATTATTTTTTTTAAAAAAAGAGGTTGCCTAATTAAATAAAATTAGTTAACTATAACAGCTAGATTTAAATAATAGATTTTATTAGTATTTAATATATATATATATATATATATATATATATATATATATATATATATATATATATATATATATATATATATATATATATATATATATATATATATATATATATATATATATATATATATATATATATATATATATATATATATATATATATATATATATATATATATATATATATATATATATATATATATATATAAATGATTAGTTATAGGTTAATTAAAAAGATTAGTGATTATATTAATTAAAGGGTTAGTTAATAGGTTAAAGGTTGATTAGTGGGTTAATTAAGGATTAAGGGGGCGAGTGATTCAGCGGTGCAAGTGTGTGGGGGTTCACCGTGGGATGCAGATGGTGGATCGTGCGATGATGATAATTTGAAGAACGTGCGGTGCATGGTGGTGGTTCACGGTAACTACCGTGAGTGCATATACATAATACAATATATGAAAACAAAATGACAAAAAACCCTAAATTTGATTCCCCCCTTTTCGCCGCTACTCTCTCTCGATTCACTTTCTCTTCTCAGCTTCTTCTCTATCTTCCTTCCCTCTTCGTTCTCGTACTTTCTCCTTCTTCTCTCCATCAATTTCTTCTCTCCTTCTTTATGATTCGCGATTTGTATTCTTCTTCGCTTTTCTTCCTCTATTCTAAAACAAAACATGGACAAGAAAAAACAAATGTTAGACAGAAAGCGTAAAAAAACGACGATTACGGCGTCAATGGTTCCGGGCTCGCGGCGATCTATGAAGACGGTGGAGGTTTCTCGCGGACGAAAAGAGGGTTTGATTCGGTGGTTTCATCCGGCGACGACAAGTGGGTTCGTGATGGATGATTGGGATAGCGAAGTTGAGGGTTTGGGGTTATGATTTCGCGGCGGAGTTTCCAACAAGATAAGTTTTTGCTCTTCTCGATTTACATGTTCAGGGTTGGAAATTTGGGATTTCTTACATGTTCTGTAAATGACTCTGTTAGGGTTTCTTGGTTAGGGGTATTTCTGAATAATGTCTTTTTTTGTGGATCTATTGAACTCCTCCTTTTATAGTTGTACGATTTCTCCCCTAATTAATTCTCATGATTTCCTATTAAAATCATTACCAATCTCGTACGAACATGTTTTTACGGTTTTGGAAAAACAAGTTAATGTTGTCTCAAACATGTTTGTGTATTTGCCTTATGTGTGATGTCTTATTGATTGAGATTTCAAAATCTTTCCTTTTTTGTGAATTTTGTGGTAAATGTTGGAACCTTTCATTTATCATGATTTTGTATCGCTGCAGGCACTCAAAGCAAACCTTTAATTCAATTCCTTCTAAAAAAAACTCTGCTCTTGTTTTAACAGGGCTGGAAAAAACGGATGGTCGAGAAAAGAGGAAGACTGTACGTGTTAACCGTAATTTTCCAATCTCAGTTGTAACGTTTGCTTCACCTCTTCAATTCAATTACTCGCTTCTCAACTCAACTTCTATTTTAAAAAAACTTTGTTGTCAGCTTCATGGTCTTGAGGATAACATCTTGGTTGTATTAACATGAACTAATTTCTGGTCTATAACCTTGCAGGATGAAACCGTATTGCCGTGAAAGTGACTTGGTTGAAAGTTCTGCAGGCTCTCATTTTTAAACGCAAGCTGATAACTTCAGTTGTTTTCTCATGAACTTGAAGGCGTTGCGAGCGGGGCTGAGCTTTTTTGAGCTTCGACATTGTATTGAAGCCGGCAGTTCGAGTTAGTGCAAGGGGCAAAAGTTTCCAGTAGCTCCTCATTCGATAAATCAGAGGCAGTCGCGATTATCTCATTCCATTAGTTACTGCTTCATTAGAAAAACTTATGGATGACATGCTGTTTGGTAAGTCCGGCTAAATGTCAGTTCTGTCTTCGTAATCATGAATCTTCTCTTATTGATGTGTCGGTGTTTTGGTTGAGAGATTGAGTTGTTCTTTTGACACTCTATCTCATTATCATCCTCTTCACTGTCAATGATGACAGGGAGTGTAGCAGTTGGTGTAGGGAGTCGACGGTAGCTTCATGCCTCAGATGATCTCTGGTCTAACAACCCTTCTAGGCTCGCCAAAATATCTAGTGAGGTACTTGCTACAGCATGTGTTGAAACTGAAAGTATGTAATCAAGGTTGCGCATGACAATGTCCTCGCAGCATTTCTTCAAATCATCAACTCTAAGAGAATCAGCAATCTCAAGCAATTGTATGGCATTTCATGGCTCTAACAGACACTCTGCTGCTGCTTTTTCACAAACACCTTTTAATATGGGTGTAGATCTCTGTCTAAGATTATCATTTTGAGTTGTATATATTGTATTATGGGAATCAGTATCCTCAAATAAAATGTCTTCATCTAACTCTTCCCTACTATTCGTGTTACTCGACTTGAGCTTCAGAGAATCATCAATCATGTTGATAGGGTAGACAGGATGATAAAGGGAAGCCACAATTAATAAATGTGTTTCACCAACTGAAACTGAGGTAGCCTTCTTTGAACCTGTTCTACAAACGGTTCGGTTCTAACTTCAAACTGGTGTCGGTACCGACTTGGTTATTTTGCAGGAATCTTTTCGTCATGCGGGGGGATATCACATTCTTAGGACTTCGCCTGATGTTACCTGACTGCTACCACATCAGAGAGGTAAGTTGCAGCCATGGGATATTGTTGGTTCGGTTTCTCCGGTGATTAATTCTTCTTTTGCATAACAGGTTCAGTGCCAGCTCCTTTTGTGATGCAGAAACAACTTTGTTGCGTCTCAAATACAACTCGTGGATTAAGCTTAAATTGCAGCGTTGCCGACGTGGTTTGCCGGAGATGACGAAGAAGAATCATGGATCAAGTTGGTGTAAAGGTATGGCCCCTCACGGTAACTGCTGTTAACTTCTTCCTCATATGCTCTGCCAATGGTTGCTTGATAGGCTTTCTCTTTGTGTTCACAGATACTTGTTTCGGAGAACAACTCAATATAGAATCTCTTGACCTCACAACCGTGTTCTACCAATGCCGGAAAGAAATACTTGGAGTTGAATTGTATTTACGCCTGATAATGCCTCTGTTCTATGGATTTTCTGAATACTTTGGTTTGTTGCAAGTCAATGCTTATGGACGGTTTGCGTACGGAGCTTCACCAGTTGACATACCATTCACGAGGTTGGGACTTTCTCAGAATGGAAGTTGGAGAATGAGCTAGTGTTCTTATGGCCATTACCTGCAAGCCATATCGCATCAATGAGAGGGAGCTATGTTGGATTAGTGCAGGCGGCAATTTGGTTTAGTAGGTAGCCACCATATGTTGCTACGGCAGGTAGCCTTGTATTTTCACCAAAATCTTGTAGAGAGGGTAATGATTGTTGACTAGGCTAGTTAATTTGTGAAAACCCCTTGTAATTTGTACTGTAATACCGGATGTCGTTACTTAATGTTGTAATGCTTTTTCAATGTAATTCAAGTACAATTGTAAAAATAAGTTGGTCATAATCATTAATTGATCTTGCCAAAACTCCATGGATTAGTTAAATTAATGTACACTGTAATCCTTTGGGTTGACAACTCAGATACCTGGATGTGCGATTTGAAAATGACTTGGTGCCTTGTAAAGAACAAGCGAATATAAAATCCTTAATTTTATAACTGATTTAGCTATATAGTCCATTAATTAATTCTTGCCAAAACTCCATGGATATCGAGACTCTTTTAAAACCTGCAGCCCATTTCTAAAATTTGAATGATGATGTAACAGACTTGAATCTTGGACTTGAACTTTGTAAAAAAGTGAATTGATTTGAATCTTGCTTTGAGAACTTCTCAACCAAACTCAATTCAAGACTTCCATTCAAACTTACCACTTTACGGCGCATTGATCACGAAATGTTACCGAGGCAATCTCAACACACATGAGGATGCACTCCATAAATAAAACAAAGTTTGTCCCAACCTTTGTCACCATAGAACGATAGTTAACCCTCAAATCACCATGTTCAACACCAATTGAAAGGATAGCCTTGATCCTTTTTCAGGGGCAAACACCGGAACTTCCATTAAATCCATGGAACCCTAAGAACTCTTTGAAACAAGTGCAAGGGGTCATTCCATGAATTAATCGATTGCGAGAATGAAAGATACTTCCTTTTGCAATCACTGCGGCTGCAAACACACATACAAAAGTATAAGATAACACACAAGGAAACGCACAAGGCGGTGGGATCTTATGGTCAAAAATTGGGGTGCAACAGACTGTTCCTCTTTTCCCCGAACTTCAGCCTGCCCTTCTGGATATCATTTTGGACTAAATCCCTGAAAAGAAAACACTGAGAAGTTTTATGATCCAAAAAATTATGGTACTTACAAAATCCTCTCTTTTTTCTTTGTTCTAAAGGTGACATTTTAGCGCCAGCAGGCACTATCATTTGTCCATCTTTAACTAACAAATCAAAGATTTCGTCACATTTAGTGATATCGAAAGTATATGTTTTCTTTAGAAACTTGTTAATCTTTTCAAATTCGACAAAAAAGTTTCCATTCGAAGGAGCTAACATTTTACAAGCATACGGAGGACACTGTTTTAATTCAGCAACATCTATCTCATTTTCTTCGGAATACAGTGGTTCATCACGCAAACCTTCGACATTCTCATTGTATTCAACATAGGCTACCTTTTTACTCTTATTAAACTTAGCATTTTCGTCTTTCAGACATTCTAACTATCGAACCCTATCAGCTAGTTGGCCCATATCTCTTAGATACTAGGTATCCAACTTCTTTCTAATAGAGTAATCAAGGCCACCAATGGCCATTTCGACCAACTCATGTTCTGGCACTTGAGTAAAACACCTAGCCTTAAGTAATCGAAACCTATTTAGATAATTGTCTATTGGCTCAGTAAACTTTCGTTTTATGCTAGCCAATTCCTTCAAACTAATCTTGGTTTATCCCATGTAGAATTGTTCATGGAATAAATGTTCCAACTGGGTCCAATTACATATTGAGTTAGGAGGTAGGGTTGTAAACCAAGTAAAAGCATTTTTGGTGAGAGAACTTGGAAAATATTTTATCCTAAGACTTTCGTCATTTGCAATCTCTCCAACCTCGATCATATACCGGGTTACGTGTTCAATAGTAGATTCAGCAGTATCTCCTGAAAATTTGGTAAACTTTGGTACCTTCGTCCTAGGAGGCAATTCTAATTGGATAATGTAATCTACTATCGGTGATGTATAGTTTGGCCTAGTAAAACCAAAATTTACCCCATTTCGGGCCATTATCCTTTTGACCATGGCTGCTAGGTTGTTATCGACAGCTATGTTGTTATGTTGAACCTATTGTATAACATGGTCAGCATCTTGGTTTCGATTTACCATAACTACCTCTTGTTCTCTCTCTACCAAAATTGGCACTTGGTTCCTATGTGGTTCAACTCTATGAGGTTCGAGTCTAAGGGTTTCGAAGCTAAAGGGTTCAACTATCCCCTGATTTTTCAGATTCGCCTCAGGTACGTTCCCTAAGTTTCGTAGTGGAATATTTTCCATAACAGTTGTGCCTCGAACAGGGGATGGTACACCCATCAATTCTGTCAAGCGTGCCAATTGCACTGCTAATTGTTGGTTAGTATGGGTAGAGTTCTGGATCAATGGCTGGAAAATTTCCCTATAGTTTGGGACAAGGTTTGTACTATTTGTAGGTTACTCTCATCCATTTGATGTCTTAAACATGCTATAGAAGTATCTGTCAGACTAGGACCTTGAGTGGAATATCCCACACCTACACTTTGACTATTTCGATCCACATTTATCCCAGATCCTGACCCTTATAATGGCGAAGACATTACATTCTCTGAGAATACTAAGGGAGAATTTTGGAGGCCTTGCATTACTGATGTTGGCATTCCATACGGTGGATTCCTTGGTAATGGTCGTGAAAACCCTGGAAGAGGAAAATTCCTAAACGTCGAAGTTCCTCCTGGTGGAGTTTGGGGATTAGATGCTTGTGGCCCAATGTACTCCAAACAGGTTGTGTGTAAGCCTTTATATATGTCAACCCTGAACCTACCAATAATGGCATTGGTTCAGACATAACAGGAGGCGATATTGGCTCTCCTGTCGAAAGAACTGGGGGTGGCACTACATCGTTCCTAGACACGTTTCGAGGGTTAGTGTTACTTGGTTGATTATCTGAATTACTTGATTGAGGATTAAAACCACTTCCTCGAGGGTTTGGATTGTTTGACTGATTAATATTTGTCGCCATTTTCCAAGTGTATCTTCTCCTTGGTCTCTCTTTGTTTGTAGTGGCTACTTTTCTACTTCTCAATAACATACAACGAAGTTTTCTCAAAGAAAAAACTAATAAATGCAGATTTTCAAAATCTTAGAAAAATCTTTATAGAAGTTAGCATTGTCCCACCAGGTGTGCCAATTTGTTTCTCGTGGAAATTGGTAAACAACCGCTAATCTTCCAAATCTAACTTTGTTGACTCACATGATCGATCAGACTGATCCTAGGACATGTGCTAACAATTGATTCAAAGTAAATTCTAAAGACTAAACACTTCGACAGTGTTCATAAAGAGAATTTTATCTAAAAGTATGGTTCGAAAGAGACGTAAGAACATTAAATCGAAAAAAAAAGGCTGAAGACATCAAAGAAAGGCTGAAAAAATAAGACACAATGTTGAAACGTAGCTTGCAATAAAGTAAAAGATAAATTTTGATGAAAAGTTAAAGTAAATTGCATTAAAGAAGAAAATGGTGTTTACATCACGTACATTCTCCCAAGACTCTTTTCTCTACACGCGGATACTTTGAGTAAATCTGTAGTAACTTGTACAAAGTGAACACCACTCTAATCTTATTGCTAGAACTCCTATTTATAATAACAAAACTAACTATTGTTAACTTCCTAAAACAATTAACATATGACAAATGTCGCGCTGCATGCTTCTGTCTCTTGGATGTGCGCCACTTGTCTTATTCAGGAGCGGATAAGAATAATTACTCCCTCCTTTATTTGAATTTTGAATTCCCTTAGCGTCGGACATCATCAGTATTCTCGGTCAAAGGTAGCTTCCCAACTCTTAGAAATATTTTCTAAGTCCAAAAAGTATCATTTCCTTATGTGAGCACCTTTGACTTAAAACTATCATGAAGATCCAGTCGAAAACTTCTTTAAACCTCTTCAAGAGTTTAACATTCCAATCAACACTTCCAACTTAATATGGGCGTCAAATTTCTGAGCTAACATAGGCATATCATGGATTTTAAGAGAGAGAAAAAAAGAAGGAAGCATGCATTTTATTGAAATATAAGAGCAAATCACAATATTATTATTCTAGATATTTAAATTTTATTACAAAATTTATATATAAATGTTTAACATATTTTTGTGTTATGTTTAACTAGCATCCAAACAGGCACTCCCGTGCCGTTTGTCCGCTTTTTTTTAATTTTCTCGCGCGTCAAAATATAAACGGATATTTGTCTGTAAATTTTGTGATTTTCATGATTAAATGTTAATTAATAAAAGACTATAGTATAAAAAATAAAAGAATTTGAACACTTCTTTTTACCATTCATCATAGACATGGAACGATTGAAGATAATTATATGAAAGATTAGAGAGCATCTTTTAAGAAAAATATGTCAAAAACACCATAAAATATATAGACACGTTAACACCATAAAAAGGCAGATAGATGGCACGGCCCGTCCAGGACGCTATTTAAAAATAAAAAGAATAAAGATAAATTAAAATGAAATTGAAGATAATTTTAAACTGCGGTACAAATGAAACGAATCTTACAAATTGAATAAGAAAAATGCTATTCCTACACCCTTTTCTACACCCAATACTTACACTGTATGCACTATTCACTGTATTTATACGGTGAACAGTGTTTTTTTAATTAAAATAATATATATTTTTAAAATATTAATTTTTAAAAAAAATATATTTATTTTTAAAATTTATTTTATAACACAAATATAAGATTGCGCATTAACTAACTTCACAGTTGCATTAACCACAAAAATCTACATTATTAACCAATTATTTTACCTATAATTTATTAACCACTTTCACTACTTCATTAATCAATAAAATACACACTATTAACCATGTTCTGGAGAATTTGTTCAAGTATTTGTGAACAGTAATTGAGGTGTAGGGTGTAGAAATGGGTGTCAACATAGCAATCCTGATTGAATAAATAGATATCAACTCAAAGAAAGTGTCATAAAAATAAAACCATTATAAATAAAAGTCACTAATATAATATACCAAAATTTCAATTATAAAAATATATAATAAATTAAATTTTGACTGTTTAACAGAAAGCACTTGAAATCAAAATAATTAAATCATAAAAACATAAATAAAATGTCTAAAACTTCAAAACAATTAAATTGTGTGTTTTATTTGGTATTGATAAAAATTAATGTTAGTAATCGTTAACTTATATATGCACGAATTTGGAAATAGAGGAAAAAAATTCAATTTAAATAAGAAAATAATAAAATAGTAATCTCTTAAAAGAGTATTAGTAAGAAACAAAATAAGAATTGCAAACAAAGGGACAAAGGCTCAAATTTTATTGATAGAATGGTAGTCCGCAAATGGCGTAACTCCATGGATCATTAAAAAGTTTGAAAAATGGTAACTACAATGGAAAAGGCTACATTGAAATATAATGACCACTATTCTCTCTAACAACTTTGAATTCCCACTGCGCTTGAGACTTCAGCCTGGGATGATTGAAGTAAAGTCCTTGATAGGAAATGTTGCTTCAAACGATCAAGATTGGGCAGACGCAGTTACTTGCCATAATCCCTAACTTTTGCCTAGATTGCCCTCTCGGGTTTTCGATCTACCGGGATAATAATTTCTGTTTTTGTCTCTAATTTTTGCCTGGACCGCCCTTTCGGGTTTTCAATCCACCGAGACGCTCATTTTTTCCTAAGCTGCCCTTTCGGGTTTTCAACTTAGCGAGTTGTTATTTTTTATTTAGGCGAAGTATTTCTTGACTGCATCGGTATTCACATAACGAGTGAACTTTTCACCATCCATAGTTGTACGAATTAATGCACCTCCAAAGAAGGCTTTCTTAACAACATATTTGCCTTCATAATTAGGAGTCCACTTTCCCCTAGAATCAGTAGTAAAAGTCGAGATCTTTTTGAGCACGAGGTCTCCTTCTCTTAACACACGAGGTCGAACCTTCTTGTCAAAAGCTTTCTTCATTATCTATTAATTTAATTGGCCATGACACAAGACCGTCATTCTTTTCTCTTCAATCAGATTCAACTAGTCGTATCTACTCTGACACCATTCAACTTCATACAATTCAGCTTCCATTAAAACTCTCATAGAAGGGATTTCAATCTCTACCGGGAGCACTGCTTCCATGCTATAAACAAGAGAGAAAGGGGTTGCCCCTGTTGAAATGCGGACGGATGTACGATACCCATGCATAGCAAAAAGGAGCATATCATGCCAGTCCTTGTATGTAACAACCATCTTTTGAATGATCTTTTTACTATTCTTATTAGCAGCTTCAACAACCTCATTCATCTTGGGTCTGTAAGGAGAAGAATTTTGATGTTCAATCTTAAACTCATCACATAATTCCTTCATCATCTTGTTATTCAGATTTGACCCATTATCAGTGATAATCTTGCTCGGAACACCATACTAACAGATGATTTGGTTCTTGATAAACCAGACCACTACTTGTTTGGTCACATTAGCATATGATATCGCTTCAACCCATTTGGTAAAATAATCAATAGCCACCAATATGAAATGGTGTTTGTAGATGTTCTTGATTGGCTACATTTTATGGTAAAACATTGTTGTGTGTAGATGTCTTGACTGATGTCATGACATTCGTGTGTAGTGTACTGTAGGGTAAGTTTGGATAGAGTATATTGGATATCATGCTGGATGTTATGACATTAGGTAGCGACCAACAAAAGCGCGTGTTTATTTTTCTGGTATAATGCATGAGTTAGCTCAGGCTAGATTTCAGGAAACATTTTAGGGTTCATAGTTATCTCAGGTGAAATGCTAGGCAGTGCTGAGCATAACATGAAATGCATATGACCTAATTGAAAGAACTCTGAATTATGGAAAAGGGTTTAACTTGGTTAAACCTAATTTCTGCCACTTAGGCCCAAGGTTCATGCGCTGCATATAAATAAAGAAGAGGCAATCCTGATGGATAGGTTTAGAGATTGTGAGTGAAGAATTTTGTTTGTGCAACTTGTTCTTCACGTGGGTTTTTGTGTCTTAGGTTTTCTTGTAAGCCAAGCAATTGTCACATAGATGATTGCATTGTACTAGTGTGTTTTGAGTTGTACTTTGATTGTGTCGTTCTAAGCTTTTAAGCACGAGTGTTGTGTCTCTTTATTGAAGTTGTGAAGCAAGATCAAGATTTGTTTGAAGTGTGTCTTCTTGTTAATCTGTAACTTAATTGGTTGATATCACTACTGTGATTGAGGGGGAGTGAGTAGGAACTCAGATATAGTGTTAAGGTGAAGTTGCATCGGGTAGGTCTTAAGTGAAAAGTGAAAACTGGTAGTTTGGCTCTGAATTAACGCTGCTTATAATGGATTTCCTCCCTGGCTTGGTAGCCCCCATAGTAGGTGTGATTTGCACCGAACTGGGTCAACAATTCCCTGTGTTATTTACTGGTTTCATTTTCTGTTTACTGTTAAGTTCTATAGTCTATTCAGTAGTGGATGTCATAACATTCGTTATAACATCGAATGTCTGTTACTAGAATTTCAATTGGCATTAGAGCAGGCACCCTGCCTGTTATTTTTTAGGTGAGATCTAGGGAAGATAAATTTTGGTACTATGGACAAGGATATAGGATTCACAAATAGACCACCAATTCTGGATGTCTCTAATTATGACTACTGGAAACCTCGTATGATAGCTTTCTTGAAGTCTCTGGATAGCAAGGCCTGAAGAGCAACTAACTCAGGATGGGAACATCCAGTGAAGACAGATAAAGATGGATCAATTGTGCTAATACCTGAAGAAGAATGGAGCAAAGAACAAGAAGCTTTGGCTTTTGGGAGTTCTAAGACCCTGGGTGCTTTATTCAATGGGATAGATAAGAACATCTTCAGACTTGTGCATCACTATGAATTGGCCAAAGAGGTTTGGGATACTCTAAAAATAACTCATGAAGGTACCTCTAAGGTCAAGATGTCTAGATTACAAATGCTGACTACTAAGTTTGAGAATCTAAGAATGAAGGAGGATGAGACTATTCATGAATTCTACATGAATATTCTTGAGATCGCCAATACCTCAGGAGCTTTAGGAGAAAAAATGTCTGAAGAAAAGCTTGTAAAGAAGATTCTCAGATTATTGCCCAAGAGATTTTCCATGAAAGTTACTGCTATTGAAGAGGCTTAAGACATCAGCAACATGAAGGTTGATGAACTCATTGGTTCTCTCCAAACTTTTGAGATGAGAATGTGTGATCAGGCTGAGAAGAAGAATAAAAGCATAGCTTATGTATCAAATATTGCAGAGGACTCAGATGAAGACAATGGTGGAAGTGAGGAGAATCTATCAGAAGCTATAGCTATGCTTGGAAGACAATTTAACAAACTGATCAAAAGAATATATCAGAAGACTAGACTTAATGTCAAGAACATTTCCTCTGACACCAGCAGAAGAGGTAAATATAAAGATAAGTATAACCAAGGCAAAGGAATTTAGTGCCATGAATGTGAAGGATATGGTCACATTAGAGCTGAATGTCCCACTTACCTCAATAAGCAAAAGAAAGGGCTAAATGTCACTTGGTCAGATGGAGATTCTGAGAGTGGATCAGAAGAAGAATCTGCAAAATATGTCACTGCGCTAACTAGTGTATGTGTATCTGATGATGATTCTAGTGAAGACGAGCTGACTTTTGATGAGCTTGCAGCTTCATATAAACAATTCTGTATCAGAAGTGCTGAAGCGCGTCAACAAGGGGAGAAGCAAAAGAAAATCATAAAGGAGTTGGAGGATGAGAAGAATGAGCATCTTGCAACAATAGACTCACTCAACAGTGATGCCAGCTTATTGAATTCCAAACTTGATCAGATGTTAAAATCCATCAGGATGTTGACAATGGGACTGACACTCTAGAAGAAATTCTACAATGTGGTCAGAAAGCTAGAGACATGTCTGGAATAGGCTTTGTTGGTGAATAGAGACCCATCTTGGGGTTCAAGAGGCCAAAGCCTGAAAATCATAGGTCAAATCAGATGTCACGACTGTTGTCTCAATATCAGGGGAACAGAAGCATGAACCAGACCAAGAGAAAGTTCCAAAGGTAGAGGTGTCACCATTGTTGAAGATTTGGACACATAAAGGCTTCTTGCTTCAGGCTCCATGGATTTCCCAGCCACACTCATCAAGTCAAACCCAAACAAGATGCTCCTATCAAGAAACAACAATGGGTTGTCAGTGAGGTTGCTCTAATAGCTTATACCTCTCTAAGGGTATCAGCTAAAGAAGACTGGTATTTTGATAGTGGTTGTTCTAAACATATGACTGGAATAAAAAACCTTTTGGTGAACATCAAACTTCATTCCACGAGTCATGTAACCTTTGGTGAAGGAGCTAGAGGAGAAATCAAAGGTGTTGGAAAACTAGACTGCCCTGGTGTTCCAAAACTAGATAATGTTATGCTGGTTAAAGGACTGACTATAAACCTTATTAGTATCATTCAGCTCTGTGACCAAGGACTCAATGTCAAATTCACTAAGGGTGAATGTGTTGTCACCAATGGAGAAAATGAGAAAGTCACGAGGGAATCTAGAGCTAAGAATAATTGTTACTTATGGGAGCCTAAAAGTCACCCCAGTTTCTGTACTATGATCAAAGAAGAAAATGAGGATCAATTGTGGCTTAAAAAATGTGGACATCTTCAAGGGATGAAAAAGATCATATCCAAGGAAGCAGTAAGAGGGACTCCAAGGTTAACACCAGATGAAAGAAAAGGTTGGGGTAAATGTCAGGTTAGCAGGCAAGCCATGATGGCATATCCAAAGAGTAAACATCATAAAACGTCCAAAAATCTAGATCTGTTACACATGGATTCGATGGAATCCATGAATGATGACCAACATGAAGGAAGCAATGTCACTCAAGATGTTATGACATTATATTTTGACAATCTCAGTGCCATCAATATGAACCCAACTCAGCATAACAGAACCATGTATAGTGATAACAAACATCACTTTGGAAAGGATTGTGTGGAGCTTGGGGACTCTAACCTATAAAGTGTTCACATTCTTACAAGAGATCTCGAGACTACTCAAATTGAAAATTTAAGAAGCAAATTAGGAATGTGTCTCTATAAGGAGTTATAGAAATTAATGGTATTTGGGAATTGTATGTTGAATAATCTAAATCTTAAGCATTTGCTAATTGGTCAAAATTTTGAGTTCCCTCTTCTTTTGCAATCATATCCCTCTAACCCCTACACATGATACGTTTGCTTCATTTGGTGCTCATACCACTTCTTCATCTTCCATACCTCCTTCAACAACCACAACAAACCTTCTCTCACACTGCCAAAGTCTCCTGAAATGTCTTAACAATCAAAATCTATCTCTTCCAAGAAGATGTCCACCATCGCTGATCCAAATTCTGGTGCTAGAACTGACTATAACAACCCTAACCAAGTTCTTGAGGTAGCACCCCTGTGAATGTTGACCCTAGAAGGTTTGAGTGTGAAGAAACCACGGACGTTGCATGCAAGAAGACCTAAAGAAATAGTCACAGGTCAGGCCCCTCACACTTCAACCTCCATCCCTCATGAGGATACCAATAGGGAAGGCTCTAGGCACGCCCACAACACTATTTCAAATTTGGTATCTATGATATTGAATGAGCCACATGATGTGTCGGGGATATCCATTCCCCTTAACATTGAGGTTCCTGCTCCCCATCTAGATCAACAAACTGATGTTACTCAAGATGTTGAAACCATGGGTACGACCTTACGAAAGAATGATGATAAGGGTCAAACTCTTGAGAGTGATGATGATAATGTGCAAGGTGATAACAATGATGATGATGTCCAAAGGAAGATGCTGATGTAGTGAACCTTGATGATTATTCAGATAATGATCTGATAGCCATGATTAACCCTAGCATAGCCAAAAGGCTCATGACTAGGAAAGGGAAGAAGGCAGCTGCTCAGAGTCTTACCAAGAAGAAAGTTGTAACAAAGAGTACCCATGTTGGCCCTACAAAAGCTTGGAGCAAGGTGGTTCCAAAGAAAAGAAAGGCTCAAATAAGTACCGAATCTGACTCATACTCGGATGTTGCTTGTGATGTCACTGACATCCCACCCAAAAAGAAGCCAACAACTAGCAAACTTGCTGCTAGTGTTCCTGAAGTTTCTATTGACAATATCTCGTTTCATTATCCCTTTAGTGTCAACAGGTGGAAATATGTGTATCAAGAGGTTTGCATTGGAAAGAGAGTTGGCTAAGAATGCCCTTGAATGTAAGGAGATCATGAATCTTATTCATGCAGCTAACTTAATGAGGACTGTCACTCAGTTTTCTAAGTGCTATGAAATACTTGTGAAAGAGTTCAAAGTGAACCTATCAGAAGACTGTGCTGATAGAAAATTAAATGAGTTTGGAAAAGTATATGTAAGAGGAAAGTGTGTCACTTTCTCGTCAACTGTCATCAATAACTATCTAGGAAGAACAGATGAAGCTCAAATTGATCTAGTTGCTTCTGACAATAAAGTTTGTCAAGTTATAACTGCCAACCAGGTCAAAAGCTGGCCCTCAAAAGGGAAATTGGTTGCCAGTAAACTAAGTGTGAAGTATGCTATGCTGCATTAGATTGGTGCTGCCAACTGGGTGCCCACAAATCCACTGTGGCTACTGTCCTTGGAAAGTTCATCTATGCTGTTAGGGCCAAAACAAAGTTTGATTATAGGACATACATCTTTGATCAAACAATGAAACATACATGCAACTACAGTGTAAAAGTCCTCATTGCATTTCCATCACTCATTTGTGGGATCATATTGAATCAGTATCCTAATGTCCTAAAAGACAATGAACCTGTGTGCAAGAGAGAAAGTCCCTTGTCTTTTCACCACAAGCTGTTTCAAGGAACGCATGTTCCTAACATTGTCATGACTTCTGCTGAGACATCCAAAAGGAGTTCTAAAATAGGGAAAGCTGAAGTTATTGCTATGCTTAAGGAGGCATGAAAGGAGCTGGAAATAAGAAAGCTGACTCTTGAAAAATTGATCAGCTCTCCCTAGAAGGATGAAGATACTGAGTTTGCTGAAAATGATGAGGATGAGCATGATGATGGTTCTGGGAAAAGTGATGATCAGGAAGCTGATTCAGAAGAAGCAACTGCCAGTTCTGAGAATGGCACTAATAAAGAAAGTGATACTTGTCATACCCTAAATTTGCCCGCCATTTTTTTTGTAAATATTTTCGCATTTTATTTTGCATTTTTCATCTTAATTCCATGCCATTTAGACACGTGTCCACCTCCGATTGGGCGTTTTTCAAATCTCGACTATTTTGCCTAATAGGAGTGTGACACGTGGCAAAAAGAGTATTTTTATAAATTTTAATTCCTGTTTTATTTTCTCTTTTTTCTTTTTCAAATATTCATATTTTGATCTTAGAATAGATTTTTTATTAAGAATTATTTCTTTTTTTTATATATAACTTTTAGAATAGAAAATAGAATTTAGGTTGTTTTTTAAATAGAACTTTATTTGTTTCTTAATAAATAGTTTAGGTTTTTTAATAGAATTACCTAGAATTTAATTGTTTTTAAAATAGAAAATAGTTGTTTTTTATAGGATTAGATTTTTCAAAAATAGTCTAGAGGTAGAATTTTATTTTTAATAGATTTGGAGTTTAGTTTTATTATAAATTATTTGTTATTATATTTAATTTAGAATTAGTTTAAATAGGTTTTTTTAAATATTATTTAAAAATAAACTATTAGAAATAGTTTAGAGTTTTATTTGATTTTAGTACAAAATTTATTTTGATTAAAGCTTTATTACAATTAATAGCATTAATTAAGTTTAAAATAGTTTTTTTTAATTAAATTTGATTTCCTTTAATTCTTATGTAATATATATTTATTTGTGCAATTTTGTTGTTTGATGTATTTGCGTCCCAGTGGATGGACATGTTTATGAGTTACTATTTTGTACCCAAAAGACTTGGGTTCGAATCCCACCCCAACCTTTTTTTTTTTTTTTTTCATTTTTTATGTTCATTTGTTTTTGTTTTACACAGGTTTAATTAGGATTATATTATTATTAGATTAGAATTAATTAAGCTTAGTTTAGAATATTATTATTAGATTAGAATTAATTAAGCTTAGTTTAGAATATTATTATTGGACTTAATTTAATTAAGTTTTATTAAGGTTTTTCTTATTAGCTTGTAAACATGTAATTAAGTTAACATAATCATTGTTTTAATCATCATCAGTCAGTTAATCATCAATTAACCAAGTCCAAAACCACGCCACGTGTCAGTGAGGGACTATATAGTCCACTGTTCATTATCCCTTTCCTTGGATCCCAACCCTAGCCGCCTGTGCATACAACTCACCTTCATCAGCTCATCATCAATCTCCATCAACCCAAAATCAAACTTCACACCAACAACTTCCTTCATATCTCGAACTTCAACCATTCCGCACCTCACAACACCACTCTGATTTACCACCGTGAAAATGCATTCTTCAGCCTTCGAACCGCAACTCGAAACCCAGGATCTGAAGCAAACTCAAACTACCAACCTTCACCTTTGAAACTACCACAGAAGCCAACAAATCCACCGTCTTTGTCGTTCAACAGCCAAAACCAACAGCGTCTTCAAACCCAGTTCCACTTCTCCACCATAAAACTCATTTCCATCTTCTCTAACTTTCGTCAACCTGTCATATCCCAAAATTTTCCTACCTTTTGTAAAATTTTCATTCGCCCAATTTTATTTTTCAATTTGTATTGCTTGTACAGATTAACGTATTTTTCACTTTTTTGTCCAATAAATTTGTAACACGTGGCGTTTTTTTATTTTGTTATTATTTTATTTTATTATTTTTGCTTTATAATTTAATTTTTATAATATGTAAGTATAATATAGTTTTAATATTTATCAATTGATTAGTTTAGATTAGGATAGAATTAGAATTACTTAATTATAATTAGATATTAAAATTTTAATTAGAAATTGAGTTAATTAATAGATTTTAGATTAGATTAAATTAATTTAGATATTAAAATAGTTAATTTAGAATTGTTAATATAATTATAAGTATAAAATGGGTTTGTTAATTTAATTTATTGTTCAGAAAAATTAAAAGAAAAATAAAAAAGAATTAAAAGAAGAGAACGCGGTTAGACATTGGCAATTAGGGTTGCCAAATTTGGGGTTATATAAGATTAGATTACTGTTCATCTCTCTGACCGTGAAAAAACCCGTGAAAGAAGAAAGAGAGATATTCTGCTTCATTTTCGTTCTCTACCAGAGCCGCCAAACCCTACCTCTCATCTCTTCACTGCCTCTCCTATCTCAACATCACCACCGCCGTTCCCACAACTAAATCTCCTCCATTCGAAAACCTCTGTCCACCTTCTTCATCCTAATCATCATCACATTCACCTCACTTATCCTTCTTCTTCTTGCAACAATCTGACTCATTGCTCATATATCTTTCACACTCTGTTATACAAATTCCATTTTGCAGACCAGGTCCTTTTATGCATACAACGTGTTGGACAAAACGCCCTCGAATAAAATTGATACATGGAACTATGTCGTAATCTTCCGTGTTCAAAACAACTTTGATCTGCAACAACATTCACTGGTGATAAATCTTCTTTCAAGAAAAAACTCACGGTGAGCTTTCGTGATTCACCATTTCGATGTACAACACGGTCGCATCTCACAACGAGCTTCAAGCAACCAAACAGTTTTTTTTTCTCCGTAAATTCAACAGCAGTTAGCCTGATTCTGCAGTTCGGTTTGGTAACATTTTTAACTTCTCATTTCTCTTGCTTTCTGCATAATATGTGAGTTTAGTTTGTGTTAATAGATTAACATGACAGTTATAATATGAGTATGAGTTAAACATCATAATTTGCATGTCGGTAATCCTCGATCTCGAACTTTGTTTTTTTAGGCCAACTCTGCCGTACTTCCTGTGTCATGATTCAGTAATCTAATTGTTATATAGAATTGCTGGCTTGGTCTAGTTGATGTTCATATCATGTAATCGATTTGAGTTGATTTCGGTTATATTACGAGTTATTGTTGTTCTGTTGTTGGACCTGTGTAGCCAGTTTAAATAAGATGTTGATTTTATTATGTTTTGCTCACATTGGATTAAAATGTCGGCGGTGAATGCATACAGTTGTTGTTGCTATTTTGTATTATATTGATAGATTATGCAGGATTCTCTTTCGATTCACATTGACATGCAAAATCGAAAACATCTATGGGTTTTTTCCTGTGTGTGTAATTTTGTTGTGATATGTTTGATTTTGCATATGGCGTAGTGATGGTAAATGAATCTGATAATCTGTTTTGCTATGATGATACTTGCTCGATTTCGATTTAATCGTATCTCGTGCCTACTGCAATATATCTTTTGAGACTGTATCTGTTTTGATTGATTTGTAAATATTAACTGGTTTAAGTGACTGTTGTTGTTTATCCAATGTCGGTTCGGCTATGGTTGTATAATATTTAGTACTCGGGTTTGAATTTCGATTTCAATTGAATTTAGATCTGTCCTGCTATTATTTGCCTGGGTAAACTATTTATGTTTAGTTTTCATATGGTTTTCATGCTTTCATATATGACTGTGACGTCGAACTACGTGAAGTGAGAAAGTCATTTGATTTGTTGTGTTGCTGACCTGTTTTGTAAAGCTTTAATTCATGTTCTTAATAATTCTTTGCAAAGCTTTATGATAATGTCATTTTTTCCTTTTTGTTTACATGGTGTTAGCATGTCTTTTTGCTTGATACTGTTAAATGGAAATATTTATGCAAATGGTATGATAATGTCAGCAGCCACTAACATATGATGTGTATTGTTTTGTTTGACTTTTCTTTCTTGATTTTCCTTTCCATTTTATTCTTGTTTTCATTTTGACTCATATTAAATCACTAGTGATTATTATCATAAGAAATACAGAGAGTTAACTTAAAACACTGCATTTTGAAAATGGCAATTAGGAAGTGATAATTCTTTTCTTTTTGTTTACTCACAATTGTTAATTTTTTTTTATCTATTCTTGCTTTCTTTTTATAATTTATTATGGTTATGTTATTACTAATGTGCATGAAATTATGCAACAGAGAATTAGTGTGAGTATTGTTATAGTTATAAGGTGTCGTTTAACTTTTCCTCAGTTAATCGAATCTTTCTTTAATTTTTGTTTTAGTTCATACTAAATAACCATTGTGTTTTAAAATATTAATTGAACAAAATTAGAAATAATGTTTCATGATTAGTAAAGTGTTTCTTTCCACGTTCCTATTGAATACTAAGTTTATGTGGTGTTGTGGTTAGAGCATTATAATAGACTATAAGATTTATAACAAGTGCATCCAATAATGAATTTTAATTTGTACTACAGGTTCATGATTTTTTACTACATGTTCATGCTTAATGATCTTTGTTTATTCAATTTGTAATACATGTATGTGTTGGATGAATTTGTCACCACTTTGTTTCTATTAATACACACACATCACTTTGTTTCTATTAAATATATTGCAGTGAGAACTTCATTTGTTTTTTTAAGAATGTAATAAGAATCATGTCATGGTTGTTTCTAGCAGATATTTTGAATTGGTGCTTATTGTTCTACTTCATCTTTTTATGCGGATTCGACAATTTTCATGTCATTGTGTCTCAAATAATTTGACACGTTAATTGGACAATTTTTTACCGCGTGGTCGTTAGGTACAAATCGGTTTTATAGCACATTGTGACAAATTCGACTTGATTCATCTTTTGTGCTTAAGTTTAAGTTATTTTCTATCCCCATTTAATCAAATGTATCCCACTTCCCTCAAAATGTGATAATTCTTATCGCTTTTGTCTTAATTATGCTTTAATAATTTAAAACCATTTTCAAAAAATAAATTCTCGATTTATCGAGCCATTTTCTACCCTTGTAAGTCGAGTGCTTTTAAAGTCTCGCCATCAACCTTTTGGTCACAGACACAACATTTTAAAGCTTAATCCTGGGCTTCCTTACAGTGATACCTATTTGATTAATTATTTCTAATTGGTCACTTAGAAGACTAGCCCACTTTGCTAGTGTACACGTTAAAACTCTAATTTCAAACCTCGACTTGCATCGAGTATTTTCTCAAATCAAATTTAAAATACTTAATAACTACTCAAATACAATTTCAATAAAAGGATGAAAAAGAGAGAGTTCCAAGTCTTTGGTTCACTCTCCTGATTGTTTGGGTTCGAGAAGTCTTTCTTAAGCTCGAACAATTGTCTCCTAAAAAATGATAAACGAATTCAAATCTATTTTCTTAAACACATAGATGAAAAAGAGAGAGTTCCAAGTCTTTGGTTCACTCTCCCGATTACTTGGGTCTGAGAAGTCTTTCTTAAGCTTCAAGTAACCGTCATCCGATTAATACACTCTAATCATATTAAACATCTTTCATAATATTAGATGAGAAAAGGAGAGAGCTCCAAGTCTTTGGTTCACTCTTCCGATTATTTGAGGTCCGAGAAGTCTTTCTTAAGCTTCGAATAATCCTCATTTGTTAAAATACTTTAATCATATCCTACCTTTCAAACGCTATTCCAACAATTCCTTTTGCAATGAAAAAGAAAGTGTTCCAAGTCTTTGGTTCGATTTCCCGATTATTTGGATCCGAGAAGTCTTTTTTAAGCTTCAAGTAATTGTCATTCGTTCAACTTATTCAAATCATACTCAATTCTATCCTCTCGCATTTGAGGTTGAAAAAGAGAGAGCTTCAAGTCTTTGGTTCACTCTCTCGATTACTTGGGTCCGAGAAGTCTTTCTTAAGCTTTAAGTAATCGTCACCTCTAGTTAAACATCCAATACTTCTAAACACTAATTCTTCGCCCCCGTGCGACCACAACCCTAAAACCTATTCAAATCTACCCTCTTTTCAAAACCAAAATACTTAACCAATCAAACTCTACTCGCCCCGTGCGACATACAATTCAAACGATCCTTTTACCAAGAACATTGTTTAGTCCCTTCTTCCGCGCATAACAAACTCGTGCTTCAGCCTCCCCTAGTGAGCAGGCAAACCAATGTTTAGCAGTTAGAATGCGACCTAAACTCTCGTTCAACTCATACCCACTTTTTACCAAGAACATTGTTTTGTCCCTTCTTCCGCGCATAACAAACTCGTGCTTCAGCCTCCCCTAGCGAGCAGACAAGCCAACGTTTAGCAGTTAGAATGCGACCTAAACTCTCGTTCATTTCAAACACAAACCTTTTAGCAAACCGTAGGCCGAACTACGGCTGCTCTGATCTCTCATATCTGTTGAGAGTACGTAGGCATAGGATTGCGGTAATCCTAGCGAGCACAATTCCCAAACCTTTACCCGTAGTCCCATGAACTACGAACGCTCTGATTTTCCACTTCTTACAAGTGAAGATACGTAGGCACAAGGGCCTCAATCCTTGGCGAGCACCCTATCAATAAAAAACTCATTTCCCCTTTAGCAAGCAATTTCTTTAGAAGATAAACAAACGTAGCTAACTTCTCTCACGAATCGAATCAAGAGGTTCCCGTTGAGTACAACGGACATGAGGGGTGCTAATACCTTCCCCTCATGTAACCGACTCCCGAAACTAGAATATTGGTTGCGATGACCATGTTCTTATCCCTTTTAAGGTTTTATCGATATTTTCCTATTCCTTCCTTGGAATGAATAAAATTCGGTGGCGACTCTGTTCGAACGTTTTTTCCGCGTCCATCGCGAGGATCGTATTTTTTGAGGTACGACAGATGACGACTCTGCTGGGGACATTTGCTCCATACAAGAGAGAGTCGAGCCTATCTTAGTTTGAGTTGTTAGCTTGTTATTTTTGTTATTCTTCTCGATTTTTATTTATATCCTTATCTTGGTTACTTGTGCTTGAGGCATTGTGGGGGTTGATATGCTTATGGTTATTTTGTGAGATGGCTCTACACCCGAGTCCGAGTATAACCCTAGGATTAGGATGGTGGTTGTGTAGTGGAGACTTGCGTGGAGTCTTTCACGTTGAGTTGAAGCGAAAACCCCGCTTGGAGTAGATTCTTTGGAGATATTGTTGTTGTGGTGAGTCTTTGCCATGGCAATAACGTTTTCAAGTTTGAATCGTTGATCCCAAGGACCATAAACTGTTTTATCCATGGTGGTTGGTAGTGTTAATTCTTTGTGAATTAATTCGAACGCCCCAATCAGATGAGATCCCTTGAATGTATTACTTTCTTACAGTAGTATTTTCAACCTCGATCTATGACTCTGAGAACCTTTTCGAGAATCCGTGTGTCGATGGTTGTGTAGTTGATGCCTCCGAGAAGTCTTTCTCGCGTGGAAGATACGAGAACCTCACCTAGAGGAGATTCTATTGAGGATATTATCGTCGTGATGAGGCTTTGTCATGGTTGTAATATCTTTGAAAGATATCCATGACTCTAGGCACCTACCCATTTTAGAATCCTACCCGTGGGGTTTCTTTGAGCAGTGACTGTGATCCTTGAACCGTTCACCCGGCTAATCTCAGAACTGTTTGAATTTGTGATCCTGCGAACTTGGATCTTGCATCTTGCATTGCATATCATTTGCATTGCATCTCATTTGTTGTGCATCTTGCATTCTCCTTCCTTCAACAGTTTCTCATGTTTCTCTTTCCTTCATATCTAGTAAATCAAGCTGATTCCTCGACACCAGTACGCAACTAGAGCCAACACAAGACGAATGATGGAGCAGATTCAACAAGAGCAAGTTGCCATCAGGAAGGAGTTGGAATCCCTCAATAGAAAGATGGATCAGATCCTCGAAGCCCTCGCCATAACTAGGAAGGAACCAGGACAGCAAGCCGCTCAAAAACCGCGTCAGCAACTTCAACAAAGGACGAGAAAGCCAGGTCGGGTCTTTGATCGGCTGCCAGTGACTTATGCTCAAATCTTTGCTCAGTTGATGGAGAAGAAGGTTATGGTTCCAAGAGATTTGGATTCCCCAACTGTCATTCCCGCCAACTATGATGCAAATGCTCATTATGAGTTTCATAAGGGCGCTCCAGGTCATACCATTGAGGACTGCAGAGCTTTCAAGCACACAGTTCAAGACATGATCGACATGGATGCTATCAACTTTAATGGGAAGTCTCCAAATGTCATCAATAATCCGATGCCACCAGCCAACTAGTGCCAACATCATATCAACTAGTGCCAACATGCCATTTCATCTTTAGCATTTTCTTATATTTGTCTTTGTTTGTTTAAGTATTGTATGCTTTGAACAATTGTCATTCGTATTTGATTTTCATTAATGTATTGTTTATGCATGTTTTGAATTAGTTATGTCGTATTCACTCATTTTTATTACTTATCACCGACACATTTATTCACTCCACTCTATTCACTGTTGTTTAGCATGATTTGAGGGAGGATGACGAAAACGAAATACCCATAATTGCTGATAAGTACGTGTTCGGATAGAATCTCGTCAATGATGTACATGCATTGCTTCAATTCCCCTAAACACTGGAGATATAAGGAGTTAATCCCTAGTAAACCACTTCGAGCCTAGGAGTAGCAGTTTCCTTCGGATATTTAAACCTTTACACTCAACCTAGGGCAGGGTAGTGTTCAGTTAATCCAATCCCGAATCAACGAAGAAAAACCCAGAAGACGGTTGTTTATCAATGACCCATGTTATGGCAGTCACAATCCTCCAATAAAATCAAAAAATCCAAAGCCTGCTAAGTCAAACACCTCAGAGGGGACTTAGACAAAAAATCAAGGCAATCCCGATGGATCTGACGAGCAAAGTCAATCCATGCAAAAGTTAGGGATCAAAAACAAAAACAAAAGAGGACCCCGAAACCCTCAACAAAAACAAAATAAGATTCAGTGGTCACCCAATCGAGAGGGTCACTGATATCCAGCAAAATAAGGTGATTGTCATTTCAAGCATACCTTGAACCATCAAGCTTACACTGTCGAGACAAGTGTAGGATTAACGGAGTGTAGGACTGGAGATCATTAAGAATAAGGGGTGGGTACAAATCATACTTTGAGCCTAACATCCTTTGTTTCATAACCGTGAAGCAGACCACGTTATAGCCCATGAAAGACCTAATTGAGGCGAGGTTTATTCTGAAAGCATACTATCGCAAGGTTGCGTAACCTGACTCCTCACATGATTGCTAATCATCAGCGTTGGTGTCATTATCCTTGCAATATCTTTTACACAAGTCAAACAGTACAACGTTTGGGCTAACTGTCCATTCGTCTCACTACCACAACACTCTCAAATAAACGATACTTTTTTCAAACTTGCATCGAACTTTGCATTAATTATTACCATTTGTGAATGTACAATTTTAATTGCAAAACAGTGATAGGTATTCAAAGACATTTCAACAAAAGGCAATCAAGAAGAAACTTGGCTTTCAGTGGCTGACATAAAGAAAAGCTACCTCATAACCCACAGGCTGGGGCAAAGCATTCAACAGCTCGATCAGGGGCAAAACATCCGAGTTTAACTTCAACTTCAGAATTGGTTAATCTGGGGTAGACCATTACCATGTTCAGACTGGGGCAAGACCAGGTCGTCCTGACCATCAAGCAGAGTTGCAACTCTCTTTGAAGCAAATTCACAGTCACCAAATATCCCAGACATGGGGCATCAAGGACATCTTCTGCTCCAATCATGGCGTCTTCAACAAACTGCATGTCGAGGAAATCAATCCCTCCCACCACCCAAAGTCCAATCCGCATTGGCAACTACCAAAAGCTCACCGCGCTGGCATCTCCATCTGCATTCCCAATTACCCGTCTACAATCATATGCATCACACGCATTGCATTCGCTATCATAAGCATCTTGCGTCATATGCATAACCCAATCATATCATACTTCCCCGACTCTTGCCTCTCCGCGCGTCAGCATTGGCATTGGCATTTCCATTCGTTATGGAACCTCATTACACATCCAGCATTAGCATATGCAAGTCAAGGTCCAAGATCAATCCTGAAGATTTCCAAGACCATCGGCAGCCCAGTCAGGGGCATCCGCCGCAAGATTATGGTTTTTTCTCCTACAAAGCTCAAGAGCTTCAAAGCAATCGTCAACCCAGTCAAGGGAATTTCTGCAAGACTGTGGGTTTCTCCCACGAAATTCAAAGACATTCAAAGCAAGATTCAGCCCAGTCAGGGGCATCTTTTTCAAGTCCACGGGTGTTTCTCATGACATACTTCAACCTTGTGGTTGATCAGATCTTCAAATCAACATACAGCCTATTCAGGGGCATATCGTTCAAAACCGTGAGCGTTCCTCATGAAGTTGTTCAGCCTTTTGTTGAGCAAGACAAGACATCAAGACAAACTCAGCCCAGTCAGGGGCATACTCTTCAGTGTTCATGGGCGTAACCATGAAATAATTTCAAAATTGTGATCTCCAAGCAAGACGGTGGGCGTACCCCGTTGATTCATTTTAATCCAATCCTCCTCGTGGGTGTTCCCCAATGAGTTGTATCCAGCAAGCATGATCGTTGTCAATTACCTCACTATCATCCTTTTGGGTGGTAGTGGCATGTGTTTGTGTTTCGTTCCGTCATCCTTTTGGTGGGGGGTCTGTCATAGTCATTAATGATAGAGTGTGCAATATTGTTTGTGTTTCGCTCCGTCATCCTTTTGGTGGGGGGCCTGTCATAGTCATTAATGATAGATTGTGCGATATTGTTTGTGTTACGCTCCGTCATCCTTTTGGTGGGGGGTCTGTCATAGTCATTAATGATAGATTGTGCGATATTGTTTGTGTTTCGCTCCGTCATCCTTTTGGTAGGGGGTCTGTCACTTGGATTGGTGATAGATTGTGCGATAGTGTTATGTTTGTGTTTCGCTCCGTCATCCTTTTGGTGGGGGGTCTTTCACTTGGATTGGTGATAGATTATGCGATAGTGTTTGTTTGTGTTTTGCTCCGTCGTCCTTTTGGTGGGGGGTCTATCACTTGGATTGGTGATAGGTTGTGCGATATTTATTTATGTTTGTGTTTCGCTCTGTCATCCTTTTGGTGGGGGGTCTGTCACTTGGATTGGTGATAGATTGTGCGATAGTGTTTGTTTGTGTTTCGCTCCGTCATCCTTTTGGTGGGGGGTCTGTCACTTGGATTGGTGATAGATTGTGCGATAGTGTTATGTTTGTGTTTCGCTCTGTCATCCTTTTGGTGGGGGGTCTATCACTTGGATTGGTGATAGATTGTGCGATAGTGTTTGTTTGTGTTTTGCTCCGTCATCCTTTTGGTGGGGGATCTATCACTTGGATTGGTGATAGGTTGTGCGATATTTATTTATGTTTGTGTTTTGCTCCGTCATCCTTTTGGTGGGGGGTCTGTCGCTTAGATTGGTGATAGATTGTGCGATATTTGTTTGTGTGTGTTTCGCTCCGTCATCCTTTTGGTGGGGGGTCTATCACTTGGATTGGTGATAGGTTGTGCGATATTTATTTATGTTTGTGTTTCGCTCCGTCATCCTTTTGGTGGGGGGTCTGTCGCTTGGATTGGTGATAGATTGTGCGATATTTGTTTGTGTGTGTTTCGCTCCGTCATCCTTTTAGTGGTGGGTCTGGCATAGTCATTAATGTCAGATTGTGCGAGTGTTTTTGCTCTATCATCCTTTTGGTGATAGTATCCGTGTGTTTTTCATCCCATCATCCTTTTGGTGATGTGGACTTTTTTCCAGTTATCTACAATTTACTTAGAGGTTTACCTTTAACCATTTTTTTTCAACTCCCGAGCTTTCATTTTCTTTTCGGACAAATTCGGGGTCTTCTTCATATCTAATTGTCTTCTACCTCGAAAGAATGAACGCTGCAGCAATTCATCTTACTTGGTT
The DNA here is from genome assembly GCA_963859935.3 of Lathyrus sativus. NCBI lineage: Eukaryota > Viridiplantae > Streptophyta > Magnoliopsida > Fabales > Fabaceae > Lathyrus > Lathyrus sativus. The sequence goes on along the minus strand of OZ012741.1, from coordinate 384,090,539 downwards.
TTAAGCCAATTAGATAGGGGCATCTGTCATACCCCAATTTTGTCCTACCCTTTATAATTTTCATATGTACATTCCCTTTCAGAAAATTCAAAAAAAAATGTTGTTTCTGGTTATTATAATAATTGAAGTCCTTGGTCAGACAAGCTCGCTTTCAAGGTCAAGGTTAAAGTATATTTTATTCGGATGGTACGAGTTCAGGGTTGCGGTTAAGGTTGTGTACCAAGTTAAGTCAGTTATGGATGGACTGAATCTAATCAGACTCTGTTTAAGGATCATTTTGGTGTGTGTATGTTCAGTACGAATTAAACTTATCCAAGTTAGAATAGTTGTGGATAAATCGAGTTCTCAGGCCAGGCCAATGCAAGTTTCTTTATGAATGATAGGGTTTAACATGAAAGTATTATTTATCTACACCCAAAAGTAGCCAAGTGCAGAGAGTAATTCATTAGAAGTCACATTTGTTTTGAGGTCCTAATTCTTCTAAAGATCCGGAATGCTTCATGGTCATTTTATTTCTCGGGTTTAATTTAAAGATTATTGAAAGCTATTTTTAGCACATTTTTTTTGGATTCAATTCCAGTGAATGTAAATTTGGAGAATTCAATTGGAATCATTCATGATCAAATAAGACTCAAGCCAAAATTCAAGAAGAACCACATAGCATTATTACCAAATATTTCATCAAAGATGATGGTGAGAATCCCATTTCACAAGATCTACGATACAAACTGTTCAAAAAGATGGGAAGGGTTCAAAATTCTTTGGTCCAAAAGTTACTAATAACAACAAAAGTGACAAGAAATAAATAGCCAAAGATTACTCAAGGCCTGTTATGGTGCATCATAATACCTATCTATAAGCTTTCACACCACATGTGTATTTGCAAAATTAAAGTGTAACAACTCAATCACTCCATGTCATTGAACCTCATGCACATCATCAATAAACCCGTGATAAACCGTCAACAGCCGCAACATGCCCATCAAACCATGACTTGCAGTTGTGAAGCATACATTACAGGCCATTTCAAACTTCCACTGCAATTCATGTAATTGCAGGCATAATGAATTCGTGCCAGCACAAACAACTCGTACCAACAGACATATCACCAAAGCCACTAATGAAAACTTGCAAAAAGAATCTCCCCACATTCATAACCTGAAACTAACAATTTGCAAAGTTAAATTCTCAGTAGCATCACACATAAATGTTACTACAGAAGACCAGAGCTACACCAGCTTGCCTTACCATTCCTTGCGTAATAGTCGTGCCTCATCTCGCCAAATCTTAGCCATCACCATAACTTGTAATTTTTCCTGTCATGACCAACCTCACAAAGCAAATCCTTCCAAACCGTAAAATTACGCAGTGACAATACCAGCATAAGAGATAAATTAACGGTACAGTGGTCCACACTGTTTCATCACAAAGCATTACCGAGACCTGTACCTGCAGCAGAACCCGTATAAATTCAAATCACTACCAGAACAGAGCGGAAGATGAAAAAGTTCAATGGAGATGAAATTTTAAAAAAAAGAACCTGAATATTCGTTTCTCAATTCACAAACAACAAGAGTTGTTGCAACAAGAACACTTGTTGCAGCAGGTACGACTGGTCGCAGCAGCAAAGCGGACGTTCTCCGCAGCACAGCCAAACCAAAAAACATACATCCACCGATAACAAATTGAGCGCACATGATTCACCAAAATGAAGACTGGTCCCACAATGTTTCACGCGCAGATTGTACCAGTTGCAGGTCGTACGTTTTGGTACGAAAAATTCACAGTAGCACATAACTTCTTCTACAAAATCATGAAGCGTTCTACGCGAGCCGGAGAATTGGCGGTAAAGGATTTGATGCAAAAGTGCCAGCTCAGTATTCCAATCCATCCCAAACTCCATCACCATTATGAATATGCATAATTTGAAATTTACACCTGATAAAAGAGAGGAGACAACCCACAGTAAAAGTAAAGAAAAGAGGGCAGTTACCGCAGTGAAAATCAATTGAAATCTTTACCTCACTACAAACAAAAGAGGAGATTGAGTGAGAATCATTTTTCTGAGGTTCCTTCATTCCACACAGGACACCACTCCTTCCACTTTTACCCTTCTCCATCTGGTATAAAGAGGAAACGAAAATTGTTAAGCAAAGGAGACCTAGCCGCTACAGCTCTCAGCCTCCAACCCTAACTCTAATCCCTTCAGCCTCCAAACCCTAAACAAGGAACCCAAATTCATCACCATTTTCGGACCCTCATGAACAACCACCGTCTTCCACCATTAACACCCATCTGAAACTCATTAACATCTCAACCAGACAACACAAATCCTCAACTCCATTCAGTTTCCTTCACATCTCTAAACCCAGAATCCATCCTCAAACATCTTCACCACCATCGTTATTCATCATCTTCTAGGGGACTGAAAAAACAACAAATCCATCTTTAACCTTCAACTCGATTTTTCCACACCGAACCTCCAAATCTTCCACCTCCGCAACAGAACAACAAACCTTCAACCTTCAACCCATAAACTTTCGTTCAACTCACCTTGGCTGATAATGGTAAGTGCATATTTTTTCTTATATCTTTTTTTTCTTTCTTATCTTTGGTTGATAACTTTTTAACCAACTGTTTTTTCATAGGGATTTTTCTTTTATCATTTTAAAGGACTTCATAATATCCTCAATATTATTGCTGTTACTGCGGAGGAAGATCGTATGCCTAATATGCCACTATTGGCATATTTGATAAAGGATCTTTTCACACTCGGCAAAAACCATCACAGAAAAGTCCATCATAATTTAGGACAAAAGTTTCAGTTGATACGTAACTTCCTGGATATGGATCATGAGGTAAGAAATGATTTCTATAGCTTATGTAGGTTTTGATTTTAATTTTTAGAAGAATTCCCTATTACTTGGCATCCCTATACTGACCAAATGCTGCCTATTACACATAATATAGAAGAATTCCCCATTACCTAGCATCCCTATACTGACCAAATGCTGCCTCCCGACCTGCATGATCAGATTCAATACCGAACTATCGTCACCCCATTATTTTGCTACAATTATGTGGAGCCTCATTATCCAAATGTTATAGCAAAACAGTTCGCGGAACTTGATGATATTGACTTGACCGGTGTTGGATCTGATATGGGAGTGATTATTTCAAAGGGAAATAAAGGCAATCATCCCATCAAATTTAAAGAACATTTTAAAAGAGAGCTGAGACAATGGGAAGATATTGATAGGCGGTTTGCACAAAACTTCCAAACTATTGAAGCATCCACTTCCGAGACGGCAGGTGATACTGAAGCACCCTCTTTCGAGACGACAGGTGATCACCAATCACCCAATATTGAGTATAGCACTAGTGGAGGTAAAATATTTAATAATGTTATGTTTTAGTTATGAATAATGATAAGTAATCAGCGATGCATGTTATATTATGAATATATAATTACGTTTTTAATTAAGAAAATGTTGTTTTTGTTTTGCCAAATTTTAACAATGTGATCATGTGTGACGTTGGTGATTGATTTTGTAGCATATGGGATTCCGGTGGTTGAGGAAACAAATATTCAACTCGAGCAGAATGAGGTTGAGTTGAATGACAATGTGGAAATTGTTAACGACATTGGGGATGAAAATGCGGGGAGGGATGGTTTCAGAAGGGTGCGTCGGCGTGGGCGCGACATTGCGACTCCTCCAGCACCTCTTACAAGTGACAGAAGAGAGAGGAAGAAACCCGATAAATTTACGCACTCAACTGATCACGTGAAAGCTATACGCGCAAAAACGAAGAGAAAGGTATGTTTAGTTTTCTTTTTATTTGCATGGTTTTATTTTTTTCGCACTCCATTATTGTTTATGTATTTTATCATGTCTTCTATTTTCCTATTACTTTAGAGCATGATTCAAATATTATTCTCTATTCGAAAGAAGTGTGGGATTTCGTTTAGGAAGAGTAATACCATTCTTGGTCCTGGTTTGCATAGGATGCACATTTAGAGGGTTAATGAAAGGTTGATTAGGATGAGAAGTGATAGGGCTAGGTGTAGAAGTTCTAGTCTGTTAATAAAACTGTAGAGTATTGATTGTATTTATTTCTTTGTTTCCGAATGCAGTGAGGAGCTGCTTTCCATGGCTGATATTGTTACTCCAAATGTTAAAGAGGCGGCAACTTTACTTGGTGATGGGATAATGAAGTCAGTTTATGACATGCCTACTGCTACAAAATTGTTACATGACTTGAAACAGGTTTGTTGCTACTGTGGAAACATACTAAATGTTTGGATATGTTTAACTTTTGTTATAAATGCACAAACTAGCAAAACACTTCATATTTTTTTTTATTTCACGTGCTTTCAATGTTGGTGTTAATGCTGATGAATTCTTTTCTCTACACTTTTTGATGAACTTGTGACTCGAGGCTGATATGAGAAATATAAGAATGAAGAACCACGCGAAATTACCATCTTTTAGACTTGGCACATAAGGAAATTAAAACCGTAGGGTTTTACTGTCCTTTAGATGACCTCACCTCTTCCTAAGGAAATTAAAACCGTATGGTTTTACTGTCCTTTAGATGACCTCACCTCTTCCTACCACAACGGGGGTAGATCAAGAAAGTATGATTTTCTTCGACACGAGAATATCATGTGTAGATGAAGAAATGAATAAACCCGTCAAAATTTGCATGCTTATATTTTATACATAAAAATTGCAAAAAAGCGAAAAAGTACACTCATACGATGATGTAGTTAACAAGAGTAATTAAAATATGAGAAAAAACCAAGAAATTGTTGAGTAATATGGGAAAAAACAAAGAAATTGTTTATTTATCCTATAGGACGTGTCTCTCACCGTTAGAAATAAAAAATATCGTTATAGATATTTGATTTAATTTTTCTCTTTTCTCTTTTCTATTCTTCTTTTCTTTCTCTTTTCTCTTTTCTTTCTCGTACTTCGGTTATCAATCTTTGAATATATGGATCATTGGATATCTCCTCCAAAAGTTTCTGCCTTTCGGCCCACATAGGATACGAAATGATGCTGTTCGATTCATTTTGGTATCATTTCTTCGGAATGCTCTCTCTGTGTTTTTTTTCTTGATGATTTCTTTCTCTCTCTCTCTCTCTCTCTCTCTCAATGCGTGCATGTTGGTTTCGTTTCTGTGCTTTTTCTTTTTTAATACAATGTTTTGGATTTTCTCGTGCTTTTGGATTCGAATGAACGGTTTAGATTGTTTGTGAGATGGATGGATCGACGGTCGTTTGTTTGCGTTGAAAGTAAGCGAAAAAAGGCTCGAATTTCTAGAACTTCCCAAACAGATGGAGTGATTAGGAATAGTGAAGGGTTTAATAGAAAAAGACAAAAAAAACGTATCAATTATGAAATAGTGTGATACAGAGTAGTTTATCTTAAATTATTTAATTTTAGTAATCTTATCTTAAATTATTTAATTTTAGTAATCTTAATGGTTATAAATATTGTGAGTACGTGATTTCGATAACTTTTCTACTATTAATTCAATTTTGTAATAAAGTGAGCTAATTAATTCCAATACATTTTATTAATTGAAATTTAAATGATTTTTTTTTCACTAGTACCGAGTCTACAAAATTTTACAAAATTATTTGGATGTATGTAAATAATATTAAAAATGGTAAAATCTTAAATTATTTAATTTTAGTAATCTTAATGGTTATAAATATTGTGAGTACGTGATTTCGATAACTTTTCAACTATCAATTCAATTTTGTAATAAAGTGAGCTAATTAATTCCAATACATTTTATTAATTGAAATTTAAATGATTTTTTTCACTAGTATCGAGTCTACAAAATTTTACAAAATTATTTGGATGTATGTAAATAGTATTAAAAATGGTAAAAGAATAATTTGTACGCGGGGAGGATCTATATATGGGTAATGTTAATTGTGTTTTTGAGACATATGTTAAATAATCAACGAAAAGAAATTTTGAAAGAAAAATAAAAAAAAACAAAAATGAAACGGTGCGTTTCATTTATAATTGAGATTCAATCTCAACCATTCAACATCAATGATCCAACGACCAGGACTTGTTGGTCAACAAGTCTTATCTTCTTCAACCTTGGGACTCCGGCTAGGGCTCCGCCAGCTGCTCCGGCAGCCACGGCGGAGGATCAGAAAAGAAATATGGCGCGATGATTCCATCTGGATCGAAATTTTCTCCTGAACATGAATCTGGAACTTAAATCTCCAAAAAGTTCCTCCATAACTCAAACCGAGCCAAAACATTTTACATCTCAAAACACAATTCTCACATACAAGTAGTTTTAAACAAAACTGGACGTGTACATGTGCTCTACTACATCACACGACCTCAATGAACATCAAAGCATGCAATTAGAGCCATAAATGAGAGAGTTCTAAAGAGCTCAAACCTGAATTTACAGAGGAAGTTGAATGAGAGAATACCAGAGGGGAGAATCCTTGCTCAAGCTTCTAACAACTTCTATTTGTCAAAATAAAGAAGTGTAGATGCTTAGAAGTGATTGAATTGAGGAGAATTGTGAAATCCGATTCCTACACCTCCATTGATGAGCAAACTCGAAGCTCTGTGTTCTTCACTATTCTACACTTGTTCAAGAGAGAAATGAGAGCTCTATGAAGTGTGTTTTGAGTGGAGAAGAAGAGGGAAATTGAGAGCTTTGTGTGGTGGAGGTTTTCAGAAATGAAGCAAATGAATCAAAAGTGTTAAACTCGAGCTAGAGGGAGATACTTATAGACACCTTAACTGGGGTTAATTGAGGATGGTTAACAGTTATTTTGATGGTTAAATGAGTTGAGCTTGTTGAGTGAGTCAACTGAACCGAGTTGGTGAAGTTTCTAGAATTTTCAAAATGAAACTTGGAGGGAAAAGAGGTTATGAACACGTGGGAAATGTTCATGTGGTGGCTGGCTAAATGAAGCCAATGTTCAGCTTGACTTGAAGTTGAAGGAATAGCCATCAAGCTTGCTTACATGAGAAGATGGCTTGATTTGAAAATGCAGTTTGAGGTTTCTTATGAGAATGGCTCGAATTTGGTGTTTCAAGGCTTGAAAATGGGAGAAGAGAACTGCATCATACATGGTGATATTCCTAGGGAACAAGATATTACAATAACTAATATTAATGGGAGACTTTTAGTGGAAGAAATTGAGAGAATGATTCAAGGAGCTAAGAATTTCAAGGCGGAAGACATGAAGTATATGAAGAAGGTTAGAGCAATGAGTGATTTGGACCATTATCTTTATGAAATGAAGAAAGCAATGAAGGATACTAGTGTATCTTCCAAGCTCATTGTTGAAGATAAAGTAAAGATCGTTTCTGCAATCACCATGAGAAATGAATTGATTGATGACAATGAGCAACAAGAAACATTTATGTTTGTGGACTTTCTAAAGGAGATTTAGAGCATCTTTGAATTAGCTATGAAAAAGATCAACAAAGGTTAATATGATTAAGAAATTGACTATCAATTTTTATTGATTCGATTTCTGATTTTGTGAATTTTGTGTATAATGTTGGACTTGTTTGTCTTGTTTTTTGGATCATGTATTTTTAGAATGTTTGTGTTGTACCCCAAAATTTGCCCTCACTTCTTCAGAGTAAATTGAATCAAAGGGCCTCCTCATACTCCTAGAAATCTTAAAAGTTCAAGACAAATCCACTCCTCCTAAGCAAAAGGCCTTCAATTAGGGTTTTGACTTCTAGTAGTAGTAAGTTCCGATGTTAGAATAATATTTAATGGAGAGAATTTGATTTCCTTTGGGATAGTACTTGAAGTAGTAGTAAGTTCCGATGTTAGAATAATATTTAATAATTGTGTCGTGTTACGAGCGTGTAAGAATGTGTATTGGATTTTGAATGTTTTATACCATTGATGAAGTCGGAATTAAGGAAACTAAGCAGACGTTGGTAAGCCTTAGAGAGAGCTGGCGGAGCATTAAGCTTACAGATTTTGACCACAAGGTAAAGTACGTTATTGTTGTTGGGTAATGATGATTTATGCCACTGTTATGGTTGCCGGCTGTCTATTGACATATTGAGGAACTTATCACCCTTAATCTCTTGTTGATAGTAGACAGAATCATAATTGATGGATAGATGTGTCATGCCAACTAGTATAATATGTATGTTGAATTGGTTGAAGTCAAGCCGAACGCTTGGGTATTGTTTATTTTGTCGATGAAGATTCATGTAAGCATATTAGTTGAATTTAAGGATGATAGCATGAAGTTGCGATTGGATTAATGAGTAGTGTGGAAATTCGCAGTTGAGTTATGGATAATTTGAGAGTTGAGTTGCTAGTAGAAAGGGAAGTGAAATTATAAGTTGATTTGTAAAAGTGGAATTTTTGGTTAGTAAAGATGAGTTACTTGGTTGTGTTAATCCGGATAAGAATTTATGAAGAATTATGTTGCTGCGATAATGATGCGATGTGTATAGTCAAGTATAGGCAAGTGAGAGTTGTTACTATGTTGTAAGGTGATTGTTTCAAGATATTGCTAAAATGGTTGGCGAATAGTAACAATTATGTTGCAAGAGTTATTGGAATAGCGGAGTATATATATTGGGTTTAAACCGTGATTGAGTTGTTGTTGAATCAAATATATATATATATATATATATATATATATATATATATATATATATATATATATATATATATATATATATATATATATATATATATATATATATATATATATAAAATTCATTATATATTTATTATATATTTTTTATTCTTTTATTGTTTGTTTTATTTTATGAATTAGTTATTTTTTTACTTATATATTTTTTACTCAATATTTTATTTCTCTTATTTTTTTTATTTTATTGAAATATATATATATATATATATATATATATATATATATATATATATATATATATATATATATATATATATATATATATATATATATATATATATATATATATATATATATATATATATATATATATATATATATTTCATAATCTTCATTTAATTCATTATAAACTTCATCAATTTCATTTTGATCTAATAAATTAGCTTGATCTAGAATATCCTCAAATTCAGTTTGCGTTAATGAACTCATGTTTTAAATATTTCCTACTCTCTACTTAAAATTTTACACTTCGTACACAGAGATTTATCACTTAAAATAACGATTGGGGTGTTGTTTTAAGAGGTCAAGAAGATAGTATAATTCTTAGATATACATCAGGAACTTTTAGAGGAGCTGAATTGAATTATGATATAAATGAAAAAAAAGTATTAGCAGTAATTAGAGCAATAGAATCATTTAAGATTTGGTTAGCTAAAAAAGAATTTATTATTAAAACTAATACTTCTTTAAAAGTTCCTGATGTATATCTAAGAATTATATTATCTTCTTGACGTCTTAAAACAGCACCCCAAAACTTATCTGAGGCATTAGTTTCAATATATAAATTATCCTCTTCCTTAGGTAGAGGAAGTCTTGGTAAATATTTTACTTGTTCTTTTATAGCTTTTACCCAATTGGTATCTTCTTCACTCCATTCAAATTTCTTTTCTTTCCGGATCTTGGATTGTAATCTATTTTTTAATTTCGCACAATCCTTTATAAATTGTGATGCATAATTAATATGTCATAAAAAAGATTGAACTTGCTTAATATTTTCTAGTTTATCTGGAAATTCAACAATCTTCTCAGGTATATGAGGTTGCAGTTCTATTACAACTTTATCAATAATTAATCCTAAATAACTAATTTTCTCTTTGGCTAATTCAACCTTCTTTTTACTTAATACTAATCCATTTTCATAAGCTCTTGTAACAAATATAAATAAGTGTTTATTATGTTCGTCAATAGTTTTGCTATATATATATATATATATATATATATATATATATATATATATATATATATATATATATATATATATATATATATATATATATATATATATATATATATATATATATATATATATATATATATATATATATATATATATATATATATATATATATATATATATATATATATATATATATATATATATATATATATATATATATATATATATATATATATATATATTACAACATTTAGAAATAATTCAATTGTTGCTAATTTATATCATTATATATAATACATATTATTAATAATTTAATAAAAATTTTCCGCACGTCGTGCGGGTGGATGAGTTCATTTAGAAAATGAAGTAGATGTTGCCGAATTAAAGCAGGGTCATCTACTAGAGTAATCGAGGCCACCAACAGCCATTTCGACCAAGTTGTGTTCAGGTGCTTGAGTAAAACACCTAGCTTTGAGTAGTCGGAACCTATTTAGATAATTTTCTATTGGCTCAGAAAACTTCCGTTTTATACTAGCCAATTCCTTCAAGCTAATCTTGGTTTTCCCCATATAGAACTGTTCATGAAATAACCGTTCCAACTGAGTCCAATTGCAAACTGAGTTAGGGGGTAAGGTTGTAAACCAAGTGAAAACATTTTTAGTGAGAGAGCTTGGAAACTATTTTATCCTAAGGCTCGCATCATTTACAATCTCTCCGGCTTCAATCATATACCGGGCAACGTGTTCGACAGTGGATTCTGTCGTATCTCCTGAAAACTTGGTAAATTTTGGAACCTTCGTCCTAGGAGGTAATTCTGATTGGAGAATATAATCTACTATTGGTGACGTATAATTTGGTCTAGTGAAATCAGCGTTTACCCCATTTCGAGCCATTATTCTTTCGACCATGGCTGCTAAGTTGTTATCGACGACCCTGTTGTTACGTCGAACCTGTTGTATGACATTGTCTGCATCTTGGTTTCGATTCACCATAATCATTTTTACCCTGTTGTTACGTCGAACCTGTTGTATGACATTGTCTGCATCTTGGTTTCGATTCACCATAATCATTTTTGGGTCTCTTTCTACCAGGATTGGTGCTTGGACCCTTTGTGGTTCGACCCTAAGAGGCTCGAGTCTAGGGAGTTCGCCCCTAGCTTGATTTTCTAGATTGACCTCAGGCAGGTTCCCTAAGTTCTGTCATGGAATGTTTTCTACAACAACTGTGGTTCTGCCAGTGGCTGGCACTCCCATAAATTCTGCCAGCTGTGCTAATTGCACTGCTAGTTATTGGTTAGTATGAGTAGTATTTTGGATCAAGGGTTGAAAGATTTCCCCCATAGTTTGGGATAAGGTTTGGACCATTTGCAGGTTGCTCTCATCCATTTGCTGCCTCAAACAAGCTATTGAAGTATTGGTCAGATTAGGGCCCTGAGTGGAATACCCCACACCTATACTTTGATTGTTTCGACAACATTTACCCCAGACCTGATCCTTGTAATGGTGAAGCCATCACATTCTCTGAGAGTATTAGGGGAGCATTCTGGAGGCCTTGCATTACTGTCGTTGGCATTCCATATGGTGGGTTTCTTGGTAATGGTTGTGTAAACCCTGGAGGGAAAAAATGTCTAGACGTCGAAGTCCCTCCTGGAGGAGTTTGGGGATTCGATGCTTGAGGCCCAACATACTCTAACACAAGTTGGGTGTAGGCCCTTATACTTGTCGACCCTGACCCCAATACTAATGGCACTGGTTCAGGTCTAATAGGAGGCGCAATCTGCTCTCCTGTCGAAGGTACTGAGGATGGAATTACATCATTCCTAGAGACATCCTGAGGATTGGTGCTACTAGGTTGGAGATTAGAGTCATCCCCTCGAAGGTTTAGGTTATTTGGCTGATTAACATCTGTCGCCATTTCCCTAGTATAATTTTTTCTTGGTCTTTCTTTGTTTGTAGCGGCTACCTTACCACTTCTTAATAGCATGCAATGAAGTTTTATCAAAGACAAAAATAACAACTGTAGTTTTTGCAAACTTTTACAAAAACTTCACAAAATCCTTAGCACTGTCCCACTGGGCGTGCCAATTTGTTTCCCGTGAAAATTGGAAAACAACCGCTGATCTTTCAAATCTAACTTTGGTGACTCACAGGACCGATCAGATTTTGATCCTAGGACATGTGCTAAATTTTGTTTGAAAGAAACTACCTAAAACTGGACACTTCGACAATGTTTATGAGAAAAAAATAATGTAAATATGAGGTTTGACTAAAATAAAAGAGCATGAAATTGTAGGAAACAAAGAAAAAAGCCTTAAAAACTTTTAAATAAAGTAAAGCATAATGCCAAAAAGATGTAAATTGCGAGGAAATAAAGATAAACTCTTTAAGATAAAGCAAACCAAAATAAGTTTCATTAAAATGTAGAAATGGTGTTTTTACATGACGTACATTCTCCTAGATTTTTCCAATAATAAACCACCACCTACATTTTCTTTTTCTTCATGGTACCTCTAACCTCACATAAAACATCATCCTCCATCTAGACACAATACTCCCTCATCTAATCTTTATCAGGTTTTTTTTCTTTTACTTTATTTATTTAGTTTATTATTACTATTATTATTACTAATATTTTTTTCTTTATTACAAACTTTTTCATGTTTTATCTACTTACTATTATTTTTATTAACTATTAATCCTTTTTTTTAATATATATATATATATATATATATATATATATATATATATATATATATATATATATATATATATATATATATATATATATTTTATGAATATATATATATTCATAAAATTTATATATATATATATATATATATATATATATATATATATATATATATATATATATATATATATATATATATATATGTATATATATATATATATATATATATATATATATATATATATATATATATATATATATATATATATATATATATATATATATATATATATATATTCATAAAATTCATATACATATATATAATATATATATATATTATATATATATATATATATATATATATATATATATATATATATATATATATATATATATATATATATATATATATATATATATATATATATATATATATATATATATATATATATATATATATATATATATATATATATATATATATATATACTCATATATATATATATATATATATATATATATATATATATATATATATATATATATATATATATATATATATATATATATATATATATATATATATATATATATATATATATATATAATATATATATATATATATATATATATATATATATATATATATATATATATATATATATATATATATATATATATATATATATATATATATATACTCATATATATATATATATATATATATATATATATATATATATATATATATATATATATATATATATATATATATATAAATATATATATATATATATATATATATATATATATATATATGAGTATATATATATATATATATATATATATATATATATATATATATATATATATATATATATATATATATATATATATATACTCATATATATATATATATAATATATATATATATATATATATATATATATATATATATATATATATATATATATATATATATATATATATATATTATATATATATTATATATATATATATATATATATATATATATATATATATATATATATATATATATTGAACGTGTATTTGGAAGAAAAAACAAGTTGTAATAAATAAGATATTACAATAACTAATATAAATTGGAGAATGTCAATGGAAGAAATTGAGAGAATGCTTCAAGAAGCTAAGAATTGCAACTGCCAAACATCAGATCATGAAGGATGATTAGTTGCTGGAGAATAATCTTGTATCCCCTACAAGAATCATACATGGATTACTATGGAGGTTCCTCCAAAATCAGAGTAACTGTCAAATCCGTGTGTGGAAGGTAGATGTCAGATCTGATGTTAAGACATCATCTAAGGTATTTTACCTCTTTAGCAAGGAAGTCCGGTT